>APFE031310407.1:0-19365 GCA_000404065.3 Pinus taeda
TACTAGATCCTTATGTTTCACGTTGCATTTCCATTCACGTCGTAAAAGTATATTTTCATGAACTAGCTATATTTGTCAACTATTACCCAAATACATGTAAGATAAAGCCTTGAGGTCAACCATATAGAGTGTTACACTTTTCATCCCTCCCCTATAATAGTATATTCCTTATTATTCTTTCTCAAATACGATCATTAATGTACCACCATAAAGAATGTAATAATAATTTAACAAAAATTACACAAATTTGTGCATTTGAAAGGATCATATTATTGTTATATTATGCTTGTAATAAGTTTCCAACATTTTCTTAATGTTATTTATATCATATCAGATTTTCACTTAGGTACTCACATATGACTACCTATACAAGGTGTATTCTAAAATTCACCCCCATTTCATGTTAATGCATGACCAATTTAATGATGATACCATATCACCCAACTACTATACTAATGTCATCAATCATATACCTTGAGCGACATTCACCTTAACCTAGACATCAGACCTTACCTTGATTTCTAGTACATGAGTGGGTTCCCTAGGCACCCTCTCCTAGTGGTTCATAGGCATTGGTATTTTTTTCCATGGATATAAAAACAAATTTGACAAATGTATACAGGTTCTACTCTTTAAAGTGTTTCGTAAAATCCAACACCTTGTGTGAAATTTTCATCATCGTCTACTAAACAAAACCCTACCTACAAAGACATATAATAAATCATTTTTTGGCCTATTAGAGGCTATGAGGTGGGTGCTCCTAGATGTAAATTGGTGCTAGGACTCCAACGTAATTGATAGTTACCAAATATAGTTTTAGTTTTTATTTTATGGATAGTTTCATCTCACTTCGTTGAGTCATTCAAATACATAATGTGAATTTTGTCTGCCGGTATAAAAAAAAAACGGAGTACCAAAATTGAGTTTCGTGAGCTAAGGAAAGTGTTTTTTCCCAACGAAGATGCAAGAACATTACTCATCATTGCTTGAGTGAGTATTTTGCAAAATCCACCACTCCCTGCAATATTTTTGTTGGCCTTTAGTAAACCCTAGCTTCAAATATCCTCAATAAATCATTTTATAGCCTATGAAATCCTAGGAGTGTTGTTTCCCAAGCTATAACGTATTGCCATAATTCCACTCAAACCAATAGTTTCCCCATTGAGTCTTGATTTTTTATTTTATATCCAATTGCATCGTAGTTGCTAGATTCATTTAAGGACATATTGTGAATATTGTTTGTTTGTATAAAAACCAAACCAAACTACAAAAGAACGTTATATAAATTTTGAAAATTTTATTTATCAAAGGCCCATGTGAGAAAGCTACCCACAAGGCTTGAGATAATTTTGCAAAATCCAAACCCTTACACAAAATTTACATTGATTTTTTGTCAATAACACCATAGATCTAAAGATCCTCAAAAAATTCAATTTTTGAACTGTGGATTCAGTGTGTGGGGGTATCCCTAGTTGTATCTCAGTACCAAAAGTCTAAAGGAAACAACAATTTTCCCATTTGAGACTCGGTTTGAATTTTATGGTGAGCTACAACTTGCTTCCAAGGTCTATTTAAGGACATATAGTGAATTTTTTCCAAGGGAATACAACTAGAACCAATAAGAAGAAAAGAATTCGTCAGCTCAAGATTATGTTTTTCATTAAGGTTCGTGCAAGAACACTAGCCATGATTGCTCGAGTATGCTTTATTCAAATTTCAACCCTTCGAGAAATTTTGAATTGATCTTTATTGGAAAAAAGCTCTTGATGTGAAGGTCCCCAAATAAGTCATTTTACAACCTATGTAATAATTGGGGGGTGGAGGGTGTCCATAGTTGTAACTTAGTGCGATGAGTCTAACAAAACTAGTGGTTTTACCATTTGAGTCTTGCTTTGAATTTTATGGCAAGTTACAACTCACTTCCAACAGTCATTTAAGGATAAAGTGATTATCTCTAAGGGTATAAAACCTTACCAAGTAGCATAAACAAGTTTTGTAATATCAAGTATTTTTATTTAGACAAGTCCCACGCAATCACACTACCAATGTTTTCTTGAGCAAGCATTCTACAATGTCCAACCCCCTGTGAAAATTTTGAATATATTTACTGAAGAAATCATAAGTATAAACATCCTCAAATAAATCATTTATTCAACATGTAGAGTCATCTGGATAGAGGTGTTAATATATGTAACTACGTGCTAGGGTTCCAACAAAACCAACAACTTTCCCATCCAATTCACAATTTGAATTTTATAGTGAGTTGAAAATTTCTTCCAAGGACATTTAGGTACATATTATGAATTTTGTATTGGACTATAAAATCCAAACTAAGTAGTATAAATGAGTTTTTTTAGATTATGAATTCATGTTTTAATAACACCCATGAAAGCACACTACCCATGATTCCTTGAGTGACAATTTTTAAAAATGCAAATGACGTGAATTAGATCAATATATTATTTTTCATATAACTGGTTGTATTTTGAGTGGAAAAATTTGAGGAATCATCTTGCAAGGTCATTTTTAGAAATTGATTGAGTTTCAAAAATTTGGATGAAAACATCAGGAGGCATTAATTTTAGGCCTTAAATGCCTTTTAAGTTATCAATATTATTTTGGACCTAGATTCCATAATTTAGACATTGATGCCATTACTCCTCTTGGATGTTGACCTATAAAAATTAGCAAACACAATTTGGGAAAATGCCACATCTACCCTTGTTACTCATTGAAAAGGAGATAATTGCATGGGAACTATAAAGAATACTCTAGAAGGGTCAAGTTGTAACTCATGTTAAGGGTTGAATGGGGAAAATTTAACTCCTTGCTCATTGTCAAGTTATGATATAATTAGGAAACTAGGAGGAAAATATATTTTATTCTATTTCAGTGCTTTTTGTTTCATCCACAAGTGTTGTAGTTGAGAGTAGATAGAAAAAGAGAAAATAGAAAGGGTTTGTATTCTATATTATCCCATGATCCCCTGGTCTCACTTCTTTTTACATACATCCATTTACATTCAAGGGAAGAGATAGTAGAATAACCTCACCTTCCAACTACGTATTTCGCCATAAGTTTTTCCTAAATCAAATATTTTATCCTTATATTTGTTACTAATTGTATTCATGTATGTTATCTATTTTCCATATTTCATATATTCCATATATAACCATAACACAATATTTAACAAATCCATAAATCCAAGGAAAAGTTAACCCTCAAAGTGTAGATTTTATATTTTTACATACAGTTTATTATATTTGTTGTGATGAACTATCTACTTGAATATCCATGCCACTTTATGGATCATATTAGGATTATAGAATATTTATTTAGATATATTGTGGGAGTTACAAGGTATCTATATCTATTAATATGAAAGTCATAAAACCCTAACCATGGGAGATAAATATTTTAATAACCATCAAGATCCTATAAATGAAATATTTGTGCAGCTAGAAGCATAAGTTAGAGATATAAACCCTATTGTCGTGAGCCTCATGATGGTGGTCCTAACCAATAATGTTGCGATCTTCAAATAATATGTAGGTTCTATCGTAGAGGTCGGATAAGAGGGGAGGTTGGGAGACTAGGAAGAACCAAAGGGGAAGTCTATGAAAGCACCCAACAAGGATAAACCGACTTTGAGTTTCATGAAGCCTAATTTTCCCTATTGAGCCACCTAAAATTCCAGAAAAAGTTGTGACATGTCCACTGTACTGTCAATTCATGCTGATGTCAATTTTCACTGTAGCTTCTCAGAGCTAATCACATACCACCATGTGTCCTACTAGAGGAGAGAGAATAGGTCCCAACAAGCATTGGTTTTGTAACAAAGTCCTTTGTTAAATATGCTACGCATCCATAAGCGCTTTTAACAACATGGAGAGGTCAATATATTGTAACTTCAAGTGTTAAGAAGTTCTAAGGTTCTGATGCCTTCAAATTTATGATATTTCAATAACCTCCAAACTCTGATATCCCAATATGCTCTGACCTCTGAACTCCGATATTCATCCTAAATCTCTACTAACTACCGATATTTTGGCTTGCTTGGGACTTCAAGATCCTGACTTCGGCAAACCATAACATTTGATACAGGAGGCCATTTTTGGACATCCACACACCATTGGAAAGATATTTTAGAGCACTTCCCAATGAAGAATGTTCAATGTAGTCTTTGATCCCTTACGATACCTACTAAATTATAGAAAAATAGTTTCAACTCTTTTCTCCTTGACTCTTTTTCTTGTGCCTAGAATCTTGAACATCCAATCACCATAGTCATAGTGTTATGGCTTCTCTAGTCAACTAGCCACTATGACAATTGTCTATAGAGCATTGCATCAACCATGGGTTTCCACCTTTACTCCTAATCACTGTGCTAATCTGGTTGACATTAAAAACAATAGACTCATAACCACTAGAAATCTAGACAAATGCCAATTGTCCAACAATATCCCCTTTGGAATTGATGGAAAGATAATATGCTCTCCGTAAAGCTAGGCATTCTCTTCTCCGATTAATCTCCCCTTGAAGCTAGGCATGGTATTATTTTATGCCCCAATAATATTCTCCCCCTTTGGCATTAATGGAAATGAATAATTATTGAATATGCCCCCTAAACCATTACAGCCTACTCTTCCATCGTTCCCACATGATGAGTGGCTGCCAACATCTACCATAATGGAGTCATTTGGAAGGACTACAAACTCCTAACTGTTGCCTAATATATTCAAATGGTTCTCTTGTGAGTGGATTAGTAAATATATCTAAAAGGTAATATTTAGTGGCTATGTATTCAAGTCTAAAAACATTGGTTGCAATGTTTTTCCTTAAGAAATGGAAGTTGATAAGAAAATGCTAGGTCTTCGAATGCATGACATGGTTTTTATAGATACTGATGGCAGTTCTATTATCACATATGATTGGAATAGGATCTGTATAATCTACTTGAGTATATTATAAGGTATTCTTCATCCTATAATTTTTGTGAATCAGGTAGCAGCAACATTATACTCTGCTTTAACAGTTAATAAAGAAATGGAGGCTTGTTTCTTGTTGAACCATGACACCAAGAATTTGCCCAAGAAGAAGGCTCCATAGTAGGTTATGTTTCTGTCATCAAGACTTCCATATTAATCAACATCAGTGTAGACCTTCAAATTAAATTCTTTGCTCTTAGCATACCACAATCCATATTTTTTTGTTCCTTTAAAATATTTGAAAACCCCTTTGACATCAACAACATGAATTTCATGAGGGAAGGCTTGAAATATGACCACAAGGCCCACAACTTGCATGATGTCTAGCCTCAAAGTTGTAACATACAACAAGCTTCATATTGTGGGTCTATATACAGTCTAATTTACAATTGTTGTTTCATCGTCTTTGCACAATTTGTAGCCTGTAACCATAGGTGTGATCACTAGATTACAATATTCCATTCCAAACTTCTTCAGAGTTTCTTGAATGTATTTGGATTGAGAGATGAACAATCTACTTGGAGACTATGAGATTTGCGAACCTAGGAATAAGGACAGCTCACTGATGATGGAAATTTCTAAATGTGACTAAATACATTTTGAATTGATTCCCCAATTGTTCCATGTCACTACCAAATATTATGTCATCGATATATACTATTATTGGGTTGATTATCGTATACATCTTCAATAATTGGGTTAGCAGGGTTAGGGTCTGTTCTAGAAAGAATATGTACAAGGGTGGTATTGATCTTACCTTTGTTGGGTTGTTTTGTATTTTTATGTCTGTTTGTTTCAGGGACATCAATTATTCTGCTCCTCAGATTAAATTGCTTGTGGAATTCATAAATGGATATATCATATCCCTTCCTAGAATCAAATGATTCACGTGACTGAGTTTGGAATTGTTTAAGAATGTGAGCTTCTTCATCCTCTTGGGTCAAGAAA
Organism: Pinus taeda; assembly: GCA_000404065.3. NCBI lineage: Eukaryota > Viridiplantae > Streptophyta > Pinopsida > Pinales > Pinaceae > Pinus > Pinus taeda. The sequence goes on from APFE031310407.1 coordinate 5,937, forward strand.
AATTGTTGTTCATTGTTGAGTCCCATCAAATTGATTTGAGTATCTTCTTTCAGTTCATCAGAAGTTGAGGCTTCAACATAATTTTCCTGGAATGGGGCCCTAATATTTTGGTCAGGCCTAGTCTTTCCATTGTTCTGGTTTTGGTATTTCCTAAAATTTGGATTTCTCCCAGTATTGCTTGGTTGAACATCCCAAGGGGATTTCCTATTTATTGTTTCTACTCTATCTCCTAGCCTATCCATTCCTTTAATAGTGGCATCCAATTTCTGTTCAAAGGCTGAAGGTTCTTCTTTCAAAGGTATCCTCCTTCCACTTCTAGCTTTAGCTCATTTGGATATCAGGTTGGGTTCAACACTGAGAACTATACTTTGCATATCTTCTAAAGTTCGAGGAGCTCTCTCCCTAAGTTGGTATGCCATAATAGAATCAAATCCATTAGAGAATTTGATCAATGCCAAATTTGGAGGAGGTCTGGGATTTGAAGGAATAGCATTGTAAACATTATTGAACCTAGTGTAGTAATATTGCACAGTTTCTTGTGTTCCTCTCTCCAGGTTTTCATATTTTGATAAAATCTGGAGAGGATCTTTCCTCTTTTCCGATCTATTTAAGAATGTTCTATAAAGAGCTTCTAGGTTATTTATACTACTTGTAGGAAGGCCTTTAAACTAGGTTCTAACATCTCCAGTCAGACTTGGAACAAATATTCTCATTCTGACAGCATCTGTATCAATTTCATATACCTCAAAGAAGTGTGTCATTTTTTTGGTATGTTATTATGCACTATAAGTACTAAAGCCATCAAAAGGAGTGATTTTACTTTGATAGTCTTGGGGCATAGCCCCTAGGTTGGTAGGTAATACCAGAGGAGTATATATGTTTGCCATTGCAGTAGATTGGGTTGAAACAACAGCTGGGGTTGGTCTTCGAGTAGTGGATAAAGGGGTGGAAGGGGTTGCTTGAGGTTGGGATGTCTAAGGTGATGATGATGAACTTGGAAAGGTTGTATTGATCACAGAAAGGTTTGGTGTTCCTAGTGTTCCTTCAAAGGTAAGCTTAGATTGAATGGAGATCTGTAAATCTTTGTCAAGATGTGAAGTGACAACTTCAAGTTGTAAGTTTTCAATAAATATTGGGTCATGAACTCTGTGCGCTAACCGAGAGTTAGAAAAGGTTAGAAATAAAGAGGTTTCAAAAAATTCATCAAAGGGTTCGTCCTCAATGTAAATCCACTTCACACGACAGGATCTTGATCTGTACGGAGGCCGAGAACTAGTAGAATTGTCTTGGCTTTCTTGTCTCCTAAGAATCCTAGGAATCAGATTGGGATTTTCAAACACAGGTGGTGGATTTAGATCAGGATTAGCTCTGGTGTAATGAATCCTTTCTGAAGCTAGGTTTCTAGGTGTATTTTTTGATTTTTTTTTCTCTAAATGGGTTTGACAATACAAATTGAATTGTCTCTTTAAGAGGCTTTAGATATGGGATTTGAATTTTATTAAAGACTTATTTGATAAGAGGAACTGATCAAGTATTGAAACCAGATGTTCAATTCATAAAATAGACCGGAGATAGACTGAAGAAACATTCATTTACGTATGCAATTGCAAAGCAATTGCAGTTCAAAGGCTACCTGGCTAACTTCAGGCACCATCTGTAGTTTATAAAGTAAACAATAGTAAAAAACAAATTATTTAGATCCCTGGTGGAGTTTCCACTATGCTATCACTCATATTTTCCTTAAGTTGTTGAGAAGAGGAAAAGGATCTGAGGTAACCACAAACCGGCTTTTAGATACAGAATCTAGCCAATCTGTATCCAGAAAGGGCTCTCTCTTTAAGTTTTAACTTTTTTTTGAAAGATATTAGGCTAGTTGTGAAGTTTAGGAGTTTTTTTTTAGTTTGGGTGGTGAAATTCAATAGCAGAGGGGTAGGACTGACTAGTTTAGGCCATTGGGCTAATGGAGTAAAAAAAAATGGCTTAACTGGATTAGGTTTCTTAACAAAGGATGCTTTCACAGGGCAAGATTGTCAAACATGGAACAAATAAAGACTTAGAATAAATGGAATGGTTTCAAAATGGGTGAAGGGAAGTTAATAATCCTTCAAACCATTTGAAAAGGGAACTTGACTAATTACTAATAAAACGCAGTTAAGTATTCTCTAATAAATAATCAAAATGAACGAACTAGAAAATAGGAGCAATTAATATTTCACTGTTTATCGTAATTCAGAAGAAAACACAGAGAATAATAATGATTGAAAACAGAGTGCAATCAAGCATATTCTGAATTACTCTTTTTCGTTTATCATTCAGATATGAAACATAGATGATATAAGAAACAAGGAAAACATTAAAACACAGGGTATAGAGGACTTATTGATCTGGTGTTTGATTCGAGAAATCTGTGGAAAGTCCTTTGCATCAATTCTTTATCCAACAAGCCATACAAAAGTTCGTCCAACAACACTTTATCCCAAAATAATCAATATTACAACAATGTCTAAGAATCCACACTTGATACTCCAATTGAGGAAGTATTTATAAAAAATAATTTACAAAAAATATCTCATAACAGAGTGAGATATATTCTAGGATGACTATGAATAGGTTATAAGAAAATAGAGACAACTAGTCTCGAAGATAAGATAAAAACTAAACTGATGTTGTGTTGTTCCTATTATTGCTGAGTGTGCTGGAGGCAGGCCCTATGATTTGGCTTGTTGTTGTCTTCTTTAGTAACTCTATGCTGGATGCTCTGTTTTGATCTTTCTACTGATACACTTTACTTGTGTCCGACACTCTTTACCTATTGATCTCTTTTCATCCCCTTCTTTATCCCTTTGACTAGAGTAAAAATCAGAATTCACCTTTCACCACAGATTAATTATAAAATTTCAAGAATTTCTTCCCACCATTTCGGTTGTGGTATTCTAGTTTTCTGAAGCCTTCTAAGAGTTTCATCTGTCTCTATATATCTGAAGAATGTGGGCTGAATTGGGAACAAGTGTTTCAACTCATGATTGACATAGAATAAGTTCTCTAAGCTTTCATAGAGAACTTGGCCTGTGGGGAGTCCTTTTATTCTTGATGCACTTGTTGATGAGCTAGCCTGATTGCCAACATATTTATTCAATTTATCTACATAATTTCTATGCTTCATTAATGTGTCATTAATCACTAAAGGAATTGGCAGCCCTTTATTTTGCAAAATGGAAAACTTCTCCATGAAAGCATTAATATCTACCAGCATATCATGACATATTTTTTCCAAATTCTACATCAAAGTTTTCTTGGTTAGCACCCTTTTAATTTCCAAAATGGTTTATGTTCTATCTTTGATGCCAAGTGCTTCGAGCTTTTCACTATTCTTGGTATTCAAAAAATGTATGAGCCTGTTGGATTCATCAGGAATTTGTCCTAATTGTGCATTTGTCTTTTGAATTTCTTCCTATGCTGACTTCACTAGATCAGTGTGGTAAAAAATTACTTGAATGGATGGCCAAACATCATTTATGGATTAAGTGATGTTGGCCCAAAGAATTCTCTTGATTTCTGCCAGAAGCTTGTCAAAAGTGAGATCTTTTTCTAATGTTTTCACTTTATTTTCTAATGCTTTAATCTCCCTTATTTTTTCCACAATGTTTACCTATGAGAGATCATAGTTTCTTTCCATCTTAGCAAATTGTTCTTTTACCTGTTTTAGCTCTGAAACTTGTAGTTTCATGTCCTCCATTGACTTTATTAATTCCTTTGTGCTCAAATTAGCATTGTTTCCCTGTGTTGTTCCTGTGGTTGTTGTACCTGTGACCACCTTTGTTGTGGCTGTTGGGATGTTTGGAGCTAGTGTTGTTCCAATTGTGGAAGGGACTGTTGTTGAGACTATTGGTATTACATTAGGAAGATGAGAGGTTGACTCTCCTTGCTTGTCCTTCAGTGCTTTTTCTAATGTCTGCTCTATTTCATTCAATCTTTCATTGAGTTTTAAGAGGAGATCCATCATCTCTTCTTCATATTTTTGCTTTATGACCTCATCAGTTTGTGGATGCCTTGAAGGAGGCAGCGTTAGCTGCTTCCTCAAGGCAGCAATATCTTCATCCTTATTTTTGATTAATGCTTCTATACCCTTCACATCTATGGGATCATGTCCCAATCCAATGATGATTTCTTCTAATGATTTCTATTATATTTAGCCTCAGAGGAGGCTTTTTCTAAGTTTAGGTGGGCAGTTGTATTATCCAAAGAATTTTGTAGCCTGTGGGGCATCATTGCCTTACCAGTTAAGGTTGAATAAATCATTTCTCCAGTTTGTTTATGCAGTTCAATTTGATCCATAGGATGATTATCCTTTGCTAAGACTTCCAAATTTGTTCTGAGGTAATCTGTTGTTGATTGAGGTAGTTGTACCTTTGGCTTGAAGTAGCTCATTATCATTTTGTCTTTTTTAATGTCATAGGCTGACGTTAATCTTTGCTAATTTGTGGGGGCCATTTTTAAATATTGATTGTAAATTTGAAGCCTCAATGGATCATACGTGGCTTTTATTTCTCTGAATGTTTTCTTGTTATCTAAGGCCTTTTTACCTGGTGGCCTAAGGGATGATACTTCTGCACTCTCTTGTCTTTCTAGTGAGCTAGTGGATGTTCCTCCCAATGGGAAAGTTTGTTGGCTAACTACCTTTTCTTCTCTTTGACTATCTATAGTCTCTTCAACTATTTCCCCTTCTGAAAGAGGGTTCAGTCTTTGCCTTTTCGTCCCAAGCTATCCTTAAGGTCCACTGGTTGGGGTAGTAGTTTCCCTGTCCGATGAGATGCTAACTTTTTGTTTTTTTAAATTAAGAACAAAATTTAAAAAAAAAAAAAAGAATTGAAATTTTAAAAAAGAAATTGAAAATTTGTTAATAACTTTTTTGTTAAATAAAAAACACAAAAGTTTGTTTATGAAAAAGAATTTTAAATTTAAATGTTTTTATGTGCTTTTTTTAAATTAACAACCAAAATTTTATAAAAAACAATATTTCTTTTTAATCAAAAACATATTTTTTTACACATTTAAAGTGGTTTTTAATTATTTTTTTGTTTTTAATTTAAAAATACATATATTTATAAATTTGTCATAGTTTTTAGTCTTTTTTTTTAATTTAATTTCAGTTTATTTTTGTTTTTTTATTTTTTATTTTAAAAGTTTTTACTATTAATTTTGCTAGTTTTTAATTTCTTTTTTTTTGTTAATTCTCTATTTTTTTTAATCTAGTTTGTTTTTAGTTTTTTTTTTTCCTAGTTTTTTTCTAGTTCTTTTAGATTTTTTAATTTTTCTATTTTTGTTATTAACTTAATATATATCGTATATAGATATTTTTTAATTTTTGTTTTTTTTTCCAAGATTTTTATGGTTTATGAGATATTTTTTGTCTTTTTATATATTATTTCTTATATTCTGATGTTTTTTACTATCACATTTAACCAATGAAAATAAAACAACTTGAAAATTCGTTAAGTAATCATAATTTAAATTTTTTTTGGAGATAATAAATTTTCAAGTGTGAAGAATAAGTCCTCTGAAAAAAAGGTATGCTGCATCTACACATTTCAAAATCAGCATGAAAATCACTAATATTTAAAAGCAAATATTTATATTTGATACATAAAAAAATTTAAAATGTCAAAAATATGCTCCCAACAAAAAGAAGTGTATTCTGTTTAACCACTTTTGAAAATCGGGTCACGTTTTTACTACCCCTACAAAACGAGTAATCGTATTGGTTATTTAAAGTGCCAAAAACTAAGCTTTAAAAAACACGTGTGTTCTGCATAACCCCTTTTCAAAATCGAGTCACTTTTTTGCTATCTCTACAAAACGGGTAACAGTATGGGTTCTCGTTTCAAAGTTTACATTGTTATATATTAAAGTTGCACATATATAGATATGTGCATATATGGAAGCTACGCATATACGGAAGATATGCACATATACATAAGAGACTCATATACGTAAGTTGTGCATATACGGAAGATATGCACAAATACAAAAGCTGCACATATACAAAAGTTGTGCATATATGGAAGAAATGTGCATATATGAAAGATACACATATACAAAAGATGTGTGTATATATGGAAGATATGCACATATATGGAATTTGCGCATATACGTGTATATGTGTATCGTTTGTATGTGTGCATATCTTTTTTATATGCGCAACTTCCATATATCTTTTTATATTCCCTATATGCATACCTCCCGTATATGCACATATCTTTTGTGAATGCAAAACTTTTTGATATGCACATATATGGAAGAAATGCATATACGGAAGAAGTGCATATACAAAAAACATATGCATAAACGAAATATTTGCATATATGGAAGTCACATAACTTCTATATATGCACATCTTTTGTATCACATATCTTTCGTATATGCATATGATACCACCGCCGGTGGAGAAATGTCGAGGTGTCGTTCAATCCTCTCCATTCTCTGGTCCAAGATGCCCATATGGTTTTCATGTTAGTCTAAGATAGTCTATCCCAATAAAAACTTTATATTCCAATAAAGTTCTATAGTTTGCATGTATTGGTCGAATCGTCTAATTGTGTGTCCTATATCTGGGATCCAATAAGCCCATTCTATCATAATCTTAGTGTCTGAGAGAGTAGTTCTATGAGAGGATGCCTCTCCCTCAAATCAAGAGAGTTCTTCCTAAACATTGGCTGGTGTAATCTCCCAGGAGTGGGGCACAAATATAAAAACATACCTTCTAGAAACAATTTCACAACAATAGATATCCAACATCTAGATTACTTTGGGCAATCCATTTTTTATAATGTGATTTCGGATATTTAAATTGAAGTTCCCTATGAAAACTGACACGTAATCTCATTAAGAATTTGTACTACTATGTAACGGATTACTTCTTGTTGCAGTGATGAAAACCTTTGCCGTTATTATTGGAATTTAATTTTTTTGTTGAAATTGATTCAATACACCACAGGGAAGGTTACATTAAATAAAATAGTTTCTCCATCTTTCACTGTCATATATATAGAACAATCACGGTGTATACTAATTTTCTTAGAAGATTTCCTCTGGAAAGTCTTTGAAATTTTTGCAATGCATACAACATTTACATTAATTTTATTAATGTAAGTTATAATGTATGAAAGTTAAATGTATTTATTTATTTTTATATACATATATACTCTATATATATATATATATATGATATATTACTATATAATATATATAATGTTATAACAAATATTGTAAACAAAAATGAAAAATATAACTACTTTGATATTGGGTAACTCTTTCAAACGAAATAGATCAACACTTAACATTAATAATTTGATTAGTACTAGGTGTGAGTCAGCAAACCATAAGTTACAAAAGGTTTCGGAAAAAATAAAGCATTGCTATGTAGCTATTAATATTATTTAATACTTATTAAAAAATAAATATTTAAATTAATTTAATTACTGAAAAAATAAAGCATTGCTATGTACCTATTAATGTTATTTAAAACTTCTTATTAAAAAAGGTATTTAAATTAATTTAATTAAGAAGCGAGGGTTACACTTTCTTTAACTTCTTTTTGAGGTTAGTATCTCTTTAGCCTTGGGAGTTGGTCTTCATCCTGAAGGATGGTCGGCTTCATCTTTCACTGTCAATTTTTCTATGACCCTAGACACTTTTTTTTTTCAATAATAGGTTTCAACAATATTAAAGATTTTTTTTCCCACTTGTATCATCAAATTGGGTGCACTTCACCTCCTCCAAAATACGGTACTCTTGAATTTTTTTCTCTTTTCCTCTACTTGTTACTCAATTTTTCCATTTTTCCAATTTTGTTCTCTTTCCCTCTACCAACTTTCTAATTCTTCCATTTTTCCTTATGTTTCCATAGAACATTAGCTATGTTAGTTTTTCTCTTCCTATGAAGAATGATGAGAGGGATGAGTAAAGGAGGAAGGTAATTCTTAGGAAACTCGTTTTCTTCTTCCTCTCTCCTCTCTGTTGTAGGGAATCTCTTTTCTTGTAAGCTAAAACTCTCTATAACACCTAATGATAACAACCCAAAATTTCTCTATATTTTTCACCAAAGGGGTTACACTAAGCATAACTAAAACTTTATCTAAAATCTCAAAAGATGTATCTTGGTACATCCAATAACCAAACTATGATAATTGAAGATATGAGGAAAAATATCCAAAGATTGAAGGGAGACTATAGGAACCATAGGCCTCACACACAATGTAACTATTGAATTCTACATATAGTAACCATATACCTCTTATCTACTTATTTTTAATCAATTAATATATAGTATTATTAACAATTAACATAATATCAAGCATTTAATTAATGTATATAAAACATAGTAATATATGCATATATCTTGATTACAAATCTTTTATATATCTAAACATTTATATTTTAATTATCTAAAATCTTTTCAATAATTAAATGTAATAAATACAAATAAATTTATTACTATATAGTTCACTGGGTTTTGGATACATGGTGACATAGTAATATGCATATATCTTAATTAAAAATACTTTATATATCTAAACCTTTATATTTTAATTATCTAAAATCTTTTCAATAATTAAATGTAATAAATACAAATAAATTTATTACTAGATAGTTCACTGAGTTTTGGATACATATTCATATTCATAATCTTTAACATGGCATACTAACAAAATTACCGGTTAAAATGGATTATATGGTTTATATATATATATATGAAATGAAATTCTCCTTTTTTATTATATTTAATAGTTAGAATTCAAATTTAAAAGATTTTTTTATTATACATAAAACATTTATGTGAAATATCAACAAACAAATTAAAAGTAAATAAACAACTATAATATTGTACATTTATCTATATGTTTAAATTTTAAATACTTTTAAAATCTTCATATTATTAATTTGTTTTTTATTTTTCCTTCTCTTCTCTTTTTCTTTTTTTAATTTAAATATTACTTCAACATAATTTGAATATTGGAATTTTACGTAATTCACTTCTACCTATATATCTATATATATGTGTGTGTGCGAGTTTTCTAGTTGTTATAAGTAATATTCACTATATCATATAAATATTCAAGTAAAAGAAATATTTAATTACTCAGGAAAATTATAAAATAATTTTAAATCCACATTATTGTTAATATCAAATTAAATACATCAAGTATTATGTGATTTCCTTGTGTAAAGGATAGACATATCCTGAATATCCATATGTTAAGGTTTTAAGAAATTTCAGGTTGTTTTACAATTCCATTAGCAATTGTGTTTCTAAAAGTAGTTTTTTAACACTCACATTTATGACTATGTTTCAAAATTAGTTTATCTTGCTCATTATTAAAAAAATCATGAAAATGGGAAAGAAATTCTAAATGGCCTCGAAACCTAGTTGAATAATTTAATTTTATATTTTGAAAATTTGTTTTCATCATTGAAAAAAGGCCGCTCTTATAGTTTTTAAATAATATTTAGATATTGTTTAAAATGAATATTTTAATAATTTCAATAACAAAATATTTCAATTATTGCACATAAAACAATTGCTAATGACATATTTAAATGGTTTTTTGAGAAAAAATAAACTTTTTATGGACCCAATTCCCAATTATCTCATCCAGCTTTTGACATTTACTTGCTATAATTATATTTATGTGTATCACCATAAATAGTTGAAGAGAATTACTTCATTACCAAGTGGAAAAATCTACCACTAAATCACTTATTTATTATATTTTTGTGTATCACAATAAATAGTTGAATGACCTTACTTCATTAAGAAGTGGCAAAATCTATCGCTGAAGCATTTATTTATTATCTTTATTGCTAAGGTTAACTAGGTCAATTGAAATTAGCCTATCTCATTTGTTATTAAAGTTCAAATAATATTGTAATACTAATAAAAAGTCATAGTATTTAACCATTACATACTATAGACAACTTATTCCTAAAGATTATTATAAGCAATCATCTAAAATTTACTATTTCAAAACTTGTAATATATTACAAGTGCTTCATACTAAGCATATCAGAAAGAATATTTTCTTTCTCTACTTGTTATTAAGTGTATGGGGGAAAAAAATTTTTTTAAAAAATTTCATTACTAATTTTGAAATGCGTTTAAATTCTTAAATCTAAATTTTATAATGAAAATTTAAGTAATTAAATAAAACTTAAACCAATCCCAATTATAATAGGTAGGACTATTTAGGAAAACATTTTAGATTATTCCATTTTGAAATAAATAATAAAAAAAAAAAAGATTTTTATTTTGATAATAATAGAGGTTACTTACTTAAACAAATAAATAAAACTCTACTTTACTTAAACAAATTAAATTATAATAATAAAATATTTCATTAAATTGACAATTTTTTTTTAAAATAAATAATAAACAAGGTCTGTATTTGATCAAACATAAAAAAAAATGTTTAGATTTTCATTTTAAAATAAGTCATGAATTAAGTTTGTATTTTTGAACACTTTCACATTTGCCAAATTCTTACCAGACTTAAATAAAATAACGCAATATAAATAAAAATTACACTAGTATAGTCCACATAATCTAACATAAAACCCCAAATGGAAAATATTTATATGTTAATCATTTTCATAATCTGATCGACGGATTTTTCTCAGTCAACAAACCCCAAAAATATTACTTCTTGAAACTCTAATTACCAAATGGATGAGTGATGGCACTTGAGAAAATTCGATTTATCATCTTTGTTTAATAAGAGTCTCACCTTGACACTCTATCTATATGCTTTAAAACTGGTCTTCCAACAATAGCAGATCTCCAAAATTTATTTCAAACATAAGATCCAGTAAACATAGTCCAAGATCAATTAATTAATTAATGAATACAAGCTCAGGCTTCGTCTTGTTTACCATTCCCATTCCATCGTTTTAATTGCTGTGAAAACATACACACATGTAGACTTAATATATATTTTTACTCTAATATTTATAACAAAAATCCTCAGCATTTTTCGAACGAGTTTAGCTACACTTCAACATGACTTAGCAATGTTAATGATATTCATATCTACGGTGAGAATAACTTTGACTTTACAACAGTTCCCTTTGTTTTTTCCACGGTAAATCTTGATCCTCCTTTGCTCAATCCAACGGGGCAAACTCATTCTCGTTGTTCCTGTCTTCCTATTTGACTTGATTATGGAAATTCCGCTCCGCCGAAGGCACAACTAGAGTTCCAAAGATTGAAACAATCTCGATCCATCACCAAAGCTAGCGCTAAGGCAAGATCGGTCAGCTATATACCTAAAGGCACCATCGCCCACTCAGTTTGGCCTGGGTTCTAATCCCATTAAAGAACACAACAATATGAAGAAATTCAGAAGACTTACCTGACTATAATTCAGTGCCTCTTCGTTCGAATCCAATGCAGAAATGGTGCCCACAGGCTTGCTGCGAAATACAATAGTAACCTCTGGAGATTTTCCTAGGCATCAGCCTCCATGGGATGCGAATCAGAAAACCTGTGTCTGGATACCCTTCATTGCAGCCTGATTCAATGACATTAATTCACTGCAGTCCCTGCTCTTTGGGCTCTCCACTATCCTTATCAGTGATAGGCAGTGTTCGTAAGTGAGACTTTTCTCGTCTAGAGACACACGTTCCAGGTTGATTGCTTCCTTGGTTTCCTTCGGCGAGGTGCAAGCGGGAGCAGAGCTGAATAAATTGGGAGCAGAGAATTCCATAAGCCCTTCCATTATTTTCCCTCTTCTTCCCCCACCACCATCAATACCCACCCACCCACCAATTCATTTGCATTTTGAAAATTTACCACTCAACTTCTTGAGTTTGAAATCTTGTGGCATTCAATGGATATAGGTGGATAGTCTGCATTAATTACATGACAGGCATAGGTTGGAATGGTGTAGCCTTTCGAGAGAGCGTCGGCTGGAAAATGATGGGTTATATATGCCCATACATACCCATGTGTAATCGCCGGAGGTTGGAGATGGATCCATGGTCGGGTCACGAGATGTAACATGTAACATGCGATGGATGCATGGTCGGGCCACCAGATGGAACATGATGGAACATGCGATGACGTAAGGAGGGCTGTAAGGACATCGCCTTTATGTTTCTATGGAGGTGGAAATAGCGCTCGCCCGTCTATACGAACACCTGGAAAATTTTTAAACGACATGTGAAACCAACAACGATTTTTCCACATGTTATATTTTTTTTTAACGAGACAACCAAAATGAGAGACTGAAATTGGTTGGGCTGAACAGTGTTTGCCCAGCTAAATCTGGCAACGGGAACACGTTCAGTGTAAATATATAATATGATATATAAATGTAAAATAAGGGAGGAAGAAAGAATAATGAGTAAGAATATAAAATGGTAAAAAAATAGAATAAATAAGTTTGTTTAATTATATGGTTTGGTTTATTTATTAAACTTTGAAAAATATGAACCAATATTTATATTTAATCTAAATTGTTAGCTTCCTGCTGCAGCAGGTATTCATTTTTCATGATTGAAATTTCACAGGCCAAATATGTCGTACTTTGCTTGCTGCAATGCTCCATATTTGCTCAAACAGTCTCCAAATGAAGAAGGCTACTTCAAGTTCATCCAATTCCCTTCAAATTTTGTAAAGTTATCCCGGTATCACTATTTTTAGTTAAAGGGAGGTCCAAACAGTTTAATCTTGGTCTCCCTAGGTTTAAATTTCCTGTTTTCGAATATAGAGATTGTAAATCTGTCCAAACAGTTTAATCTTGGAAGATTCTTAGATAGGTAGAGAAACAGAGGAGCCCAACAGCTTAATCTGGGCTCCGGAAGAAATAAGGGTAGTATGTAGATAGGAAAGCATCAAAAGAAAAATGAATGACGGGTTTGCAAGTCTAAGTGCACCCCCAAACAAAAGAAGAAAAAATGCTAGGCAAGTAGGCTGGGTAGGTAGTTCTGAGGTTGTTGAATTGCTGACCAGTTCCAGGTTTTCAGGTATCATATCATGCAGAACTTAATCAGCAAGGATTTGTAAGCAAAAAAGTTGAAAAGAGGTATAACTGACTCCCCTTCTCTATTTTCCCCAATCATTAACTAATTTCCTCAAAAGAGGTCAAGATCTGCTTGACACCTCTTAAGTTCCATCATCTTCATAACACTGGCTTGAGTAAAGATCTACTTTACTCAAAGTTGTTCCATATTTTCTCCTAAAGTGTGGTCCTATCCCCTTATAACAGCCTAAGCTCTCTCGAACTTAGCATTTTTTTACCATCTCCATATTAACCACTAACATTATTATTTAGCTCCCTATTCTTCCCATCCCCTCATTAATATTAAGTAAAATTCCCCTACGTAATATCCCTCCCCCTGGTTGAAAAATAACCATAAGAACTCCTGGGAATTG
>APFE031310420.1:0-16515 GCA_000404065.3 Pinus taeda
CCCCTCTACCTCTTCCACCTCTTCCCCCTCCTCACCCTCACCCTTCTACCTGTCTTGCTCCACCTGCCCCCCTTCCTCATCCTCCTCACTCACCCCCCAACCTCCTCCTCCCCTGCCTCCCCGTCCTCCGCTAGCTCCTCTGTCTCCCCCTCCTCCTCCTACAACCCCCCTCTACCTCTTCCACTTCTTCACCCTCCTCCCCCTTTCCCTACTCCTCCTCTACCTTTGCCTCTCCCCACTTCTCATTCTCCTAGTCCTCCTCCTCACTCCCCCGCCTCCTCGTCATCACCTCCATGTCCACCACCCCCTCCTCCTTCCATGTCCTTCCCTCACCTCCATCCACAATCATCTCCCCCTCCTCCACCTATGCCTCTCCTCTACTCGTCCACCGCCTCCTCCTTCACCTCCTCCACTCTTGCCTCACTTCCACCTTCACCTCTCCTCCTCCCCTTGTCCCCTGACTCCTCCTCTTCTTCCCCACCTCCACCTTCACCTCTCCTCCTACCCCCTCCTTGCCCTCCCTCTTCTCCCTTTACCTCGTCCCTCAACCCCTATTCCTCCTTTGCCTCCTCCCCCTCAACCTATTCCCCCTCCTCCTTTTCCCCCTTTGCATCTTCTGCCTCTTCCCCCTCCTCCTCCTCTCAATGCTTCTCTAGTTACTCTACCTCCTCCACCTCCCCTACCTTCACCTCCCTATTCCTCCACCACTTCCACCTCCTCTCCCTCCTTTTTCCTCTTCCCCCACCTCTCCCTTTGCCTCTCCCCTACCTCCTCTCCCTCCCACTCTTCCTCCTCCTCCTCCCCCTCCACCTCTTCGCCCTCCTCTCTCACCGCCTCCCACTCCTCCTCCCCTTCCTCTTCCTCCTCCTCTTCCTCTTCCTCCATAGCTTCCTCCCTCGCTTCTACCCCCAACTCCTCCCATGCCTCCTCCCCCTCAACCTCCTCAACTTGCCTATTTCCTCCTCCTCCTCCACCTCATCCTCTCATCCTCCTCCTCATCCTCCTAAGAAAAACATAAAAAAAAAATAATTACATATCATTTCATTGCCTTTATTTATACTAGTTAGGATACTTACATATTTTCATATTATTTTGCAGTGAATAATAATTCAGTTATCACTACTTGAATGTTAATCCAACAAATAATCTACATAAAAAAATGCAATATAAATAATTAATTATATGTTCTCAAATGCAATTTCAAATAGCTTCCTTGACATTGGAGCAAATCAGGTTAGAGTGCCCCAAACACAAAATTACAAAAACATTCTACATATGACCGATACCTTCTCGGTAAAGATGTATTTCTATTCTAATTACAATTGATCACCATTATACTAGAACAAATCGGTCTTTCAAAATTGTAACCGTTCAACTTTTCTTGTTATTTGTGTTTAAATCTCAAAAAAAAAATTAATTTCCTAATGATGGGTGAGGAGACGAATATTGATATGAAATGTGTGAACAAAAGTATAATGAGGCAGTGAAAATTAAATAAATAAATAAATAAATAAATACTATCCATAGTTGCTGAAAAATAATTATAAACATGACTTTGAAACAAATGCTCAACATTTCAAATGTGAAAACAAAATTATCCATAAATACTATTCATAGATGCAGAAGTAATTATCCATAAATGTTATCTATCACAACAAGGAATAATAGAGAGATGGTGTCCTTGTAGGGTAGAGAACCGTTGTTACAGGTGCTTCATTTTCCCGTGGATGAGAGATTATAGGTCCTCCTCACATATCGAATCGCCTACACTAAGATTTATATATATTTATAGGCTCATGATGTATAACAAGATTTAACTTCGAGTATTAAGGAGAGATTTAGTCAAAATTAAGTGAGTTTATTTGTAGGAAAAGATTTATACACTCAAGCTATAAAGCGAAGGCAAATATCTGTCTTACAAGATATGGCTGGTATATGTATTACAATAATAATTTGAAATGTGGTTTAATAATATTACAAATCTTGTAATTAGCTTTGAAATTTATAAAATTAAATCTAATAAATAGTCAAGGTGAAAATTGTAATTAGGTTGCTAATTAAGTTACTAGGTAAATTTATGGAAAAAATTGTGTTGGGATTCAATCAACTCATGAAATAGTCTGAATAAGTTGATAGAAACAAAAACAACTTTTAATTTTAGAGCAGAAGTAAGGCAGTTAAATGTAATGGATTGATTAAACTAGCATGAAAGTAATAAAAATTTAATTAAAGAAAAATAGAGAATAATACAAAATATTATAAGTACCTCAAAACTGATTAAATTGCAAAGTAATTCAATTATTAAACTAAATTCGCAAATGCATGCAACCATTATGGGAAAATATTGAATGAGAATTGAAAGTATTACATACGAGTAGCTCCAATTTGTCTCGTGAAAGATGTTGAAAAATTTGCATCATACTAAATTCTGGTCTCTCCTCTTTTTTGCATTGAGCTAATCCAAGAAATCAACATTGACATCATCCTCCTGCAACGTACGATGACATGTACCAAGAAATAAAGACACGATCAAATTGACAGAAAATAATGATATATAGATGGAATTCGATGCCATATAAATGGAATTCGATGCCGCAAAGCTTAAAATGATAACATATAAATGGAATTCGACGCCATCCATGCATACGGTCATTGATAAACATACATGCGTTGCTTTCTGTCGGCAAAAGCCACGGTGACTGCATGATCCACAATATCTGAGATTTCTTCACTTACAATATTCATAATCGGCCTTGCCCATTCAACTATTCCCCGCTTTTTTGTGGACAATCAATTGCTCCCGCTCCCAGGGACAACACCATGATATCATATACCCCATTAACAGACGCAAAGTCAACTTTATTATTCAACACATGAGTAATGACCACCGCGGTGGGATTGTTCATCATGAACCCTCCATCTATTCCCACAATTGTTGTTTGCCCGTCCACGGACTTAACAGGAATAGGCATCTCAAATCTCAAATCCTGGAGAGCTCATGGTCGCATGACAGACTTCCCATATAATGAAATTGTAATTCTGCGTGTGCTTTGCCTCTGCGAATAGGAACGGTGAACCGCTCCATAAATTGTAGCAGGGTATCAGAATAGGGTTCGCTGTGTCTCTCAATGTTAATGGTCTCCCATTGCTACTTCTGAATAGCCCCTGCATATTGCTGCAGCCGCTGCCTTGAGCCTCAGGATTAAGCTTCCCAGTAACCCACATGATGACGGCGTTTTACTATTAACATGTGTTTCCCCTTTTGTATAATGAAATCCTTCTTCTCTTGGGCCGTGTAAAGAGCTCTGCCATTTTCACCCTTTGCAAATAACCCACTCCTCTCCCACTTCCTTTAACGACTATATTCCCTTCCTAGGTCCCGTTGAAAGTTTCATAGACTCCAAGTTTTGATGGTTTCCTTTATATAAATGCAAGTGGCCATTAACAGAGTGCAGCTCAGAGTTTTCATAGTTTCCTTAATATAAACGCAAATGGCCATTATTCAAGTTCCATAAATTGCTTTCTTGTAATGTGCTGCTTTTGTAAGAGAATATACTTTTGTTCGAATATGCCTATAACAAACTCCACGGTAACTGAATATGTCAGACATTATAACAACTACACGCGCACAATACTTGTGATAAATTCGTTTGAACTTTGTACATGTAATATGCTGCTTTTGTCAGAGAATATGGTTTTGTTCGAATATGCCTCTAACAAACTCCACGGTAATGGAATATGTCAGAGATTATAACAACCTACACGCGCCCATTAATTGTGTTAAATCCGTTTGAACTTTTGATGTCATCCAACCGCCCACTACTCTCGTTACCTATCACATAGGGCAACCACTACTTGTGCATGTGTGTTTAAATTCGTTTCAACGGTTCCATAATACAATGGAATGGAATATGTCAGAGATTATAACAACCTACACGCGCCCATTACTGCCCATTACTTGTGATAAATCTGTTTGAACTTTGGATGTCATCCAAGCGCCCACTACTCTAGTTACCTGTCACATAGCGCAACCACTACTCATACATGTGTTTAAAATCGTTTCAATGGTTCCATAATACAATATAATACTTATCGTAACGATTCCATATAGCCCAGTAAAATTATTTTACGATTTCATTTTCCGGTGCAGAGATGCGTTGCTTGTGAACAAGATCAAATGTTGTGTACCAAAATTTCTCTGAGAAATACAGACACGCAAGAGTGCGATAAAATTTGGATGGTCACGCAATGTATGTACTAATACTGAAGCAGCAGAAGATATAATTAAAGGAAGCGTTATACGTATTAATACTTAAACAGAAGTTAAAAAGTATCGGCCTAGCTTTTGCTTCAAAGATCCAAAATAATCTGTAGGTTAATATTAACCGCTTTGTTCCATCTTATACCATAGTTTGGATCGAAGAAATTTTGTCGTTATAGTTTCAATCCAAAACAAAATAAAAAAGCCACATAAAAACATAAATAAAGAAAGTATCATATGAAAAGTTCTGGCAAGTCAAGTACCATTACATATTTCTTTTATGAATATAAGTTTTGTCTAAATAGAATATAAATAAAGAATGCAATATATGCAAAGGTAGCGGACATTATGTATTTTTTTGGTGAATATATATTTAATACACCTTGATCTTGACTAATTCTTTGTTCATGATAATCTGTGTATGAGATTTCAATATCTTTATTTTCACTGATATTCTATGAATAAGGTAGAGATTTGACTATTATTTTTAGGCATGATTTATTTTAAAATGAAATAATAAAATTAATTTAATTTTATTATTAAAAATATTCAAAAATATGTTTTATGTTATTATAATTAAAACTTAATATTCAGTATTAATTGAGTAATAATATGAATTCCTAATTTGTAATTTTTTTAATATTTAAAACACATATTTTAGTATATTAATTTTTTTTTTTTATGAAATTGAATTTTAAAATTATTAATTTTACTCATTAAAAAGCTACTACATTATAAAAAATGAAAAAATACTAATGCTCAAAATAAATATTATGTTTAAATAGTTATTTTAATAAGGAATATATTTATTTAAAAAAATAAAAATATGATAAAGCTATAAAAAAATCTAAAAATAACAATATGAGAAAATGAAGAGAGAACTAAAACCTATGGACCAATTATTATAATACAATCAACCAACTTCACAAAATACAAAAAGAGAAGATTATAAAAACATTTTAAGTAGATACATATACAACCACTACAATAACTTATGTGTATGGGTTAACGCATTTTTAAGGTTGTAACAAGTATGCATTTATGTATTTATATTTAGATGAAGTCATTCTTCTGAGTTTTAATTAAGCCTAGAATCTAGCTTCATGTCTAAGTATTCCTTGATTATCCACAACTATGCTTACATGGTAAGGGATGGATTTGTAAATTGATAGAAATGAAGCTTTGAAACTTAAATTTCTTGGAATGTCGAGGTGCCTTTTAGTTTCTTCTCTCAATATATTTAGACAAGTCTCCTCTTTATTGATAATCTAAAGCAATATTGTCATTAAGCTAAGAGGCTAGTTTAGTAGAGAGGCTTATTCTAAAGCCCTATATGAGGGGGATTTGTAAGTTTGTTTCTTGGCCGGTCCCCTTTTAAAATAAAATTTAAAATTTAAAATTATGTTTTAAAGAGAAAAATAATGTAGCCTCTCATAAAAATAAATCAATAGAAGTAAAAAAATATATGAGTAACACTTTTAAATCTTTTACTTTTTAAAAATATTTCAACAAGAGATTTATATAAACTATTTGAAGATCTATCTCAAGTAATTTATGTGGATATGAACTTCATATATATTTATATATAGAAATAAATTTCCTAAAATAAAACATTGTAATGTTGAATATAAAAAAATATTTAATGTGGGTTACCAATAAAATATTTTAACAAGAATTAATATGGACATATACTGAAAAATATATTTAATAATAAAAACTACTTTAATTTGCTTGACGAAATGTCTAGATATACATCTGATGTATATATAAAAAAAATTATTTGTTCCTATATGTATACTCTATTTATCATTCAAAAATACAATTTAAATACTAAGCAAACACATTGTATTTTACACTATAGAAAATTTTGCACACTAAATTTGACCTGTGTCAACTCATGTTAAATTTGTGCTTAAAGGTGGCTCTATGGTGGTAGATGCCTTGAATTTCTTATTATGTTGTGTCATTGGGCAACTTTGGCCTTCTGTCTCAAACCAAAACAAACTAGACCAAATGAGATCGGGTGAGTACTTGAATTAGTCTTTATTAAATTGTTTTTACAAATGGAGTATCTATTTGTGCCTTGTTACAACATTCATTAAATAGTTCTTCCATTATTAGTTTCTTTTTAGTTTTGTTTAACATGCAAGCACATTCAATTGTGTTTATGATAGCATTTGATTGTGTTTATGATCAAATATATATTTTTTGTTGTAAGTCAGTATTAATTAATTTATTTTTTATTTATGTGAGATGTTATTTTTTTTTTTGTGAATCCTACTCTTTTTATGTATGGAAATGTATATTTATTTGACATGCATTTAAATATTGTATAGTTATTATTTTATTAAAAATACTCATATTATAATGTATTTTTTTATAAAAATTGCTAGAATGAATATCTTTATTTTTTATTTTTTTAAATTACACTTTAAATAGAATTATGATGGTGTTTGATTCTTTTATTGATATTGTAAAATAGATTTCAAGTTTATAATGTCTATAAAATTGTATATTATGACCATATATATTTATTAAAAGAATAAGTTTCAGTTAATGTTAAGTAATGTTAAGTCAATTCAAGTTTATAAATTCGATATAAGATTTGTGTTTTAGGCTTAGGATTATGTGAGGGAGGGAGGAAGCAATAAGAGGGAGAGAGACATATCGAGAGCGGGGAATTGGAGAGAGAGCGGCTCAAAGAGAGAAAGTGTCAGAAACTGAGATAGATGTTAAGGCAGGGAAAGTCAAGGGGGAGAGAGAATGAGTAAGAGGATGAGACATAAAAAGGGAGAGGGGGAGAGAGATATAGGAATAAATGGAAAGAGGGAAGGTGTGAAAGAGACATAGAGAAAGGGAGAGAGAAAGAGGGAAACAAAAAGAGAGGGAGAGGGGGAGAGAGAGAAGGGGGGAGGTTTATTGAGAGAGAGTTGGGAATATTGAGAGAGAGAGAGAGAGAGAGAGGGATATGGAGAGATATACATAGTGCAAGTGGGAGAGGGAAGGGGGAAGAGAGGCAGTGAAAGTGAGACAAGGATAGAGAATGTGGGAGAGACATCAGGAGAGAGAGATAGAAAAAGAGAGAACAAGGTAGAGAGATAGAGATAGGGGGAGAGAGAGATATAAAAAGAGAGAGAATGAGAGAGGAAGTAAGAAAATGAGAGTGGGAAAATTAGAGAGGGGGAGAGGTTAAGAGTTTTACAGAGAGAGTGAGGAGGATATAATGTCAGAGAGTATGTGAAAGAGACATTCTGAGAGTGAGAAAGAGAAATATTGGGAGGTAATGAGAGGGAAATAATAAGAGAAAGGGGGAGAAAGTGAGAGAATGGTGAGAGAGAGAGGGAGACAGGGGCCAAGGGGGGAGGAAGTAGAAATGGAGTGAGCAAGAGACAAAGAGATAGTCAGGGTGAGATAGGAAGAGAGAGAGGGAGAGGGGAAAGGGAGCGTAAGACAGAGATAGAGAAGGTGATATATTGACAAAGAGATATAGAGAAGGATAAAATTTCACAGGGAGAGTGACAGAGAGACATAGTAAGAGTTAGAGAGAATGATTGAGAAACAATGTGAGAGAGAGACAGGAGTGAGAGCTAATAACAAGAGTTATAGGGAGTTGGAGAGATAACAATAGAGGGACAAAGGTATGGAATGAGGGAGGGCCTATTTTTCCTTAAACATTCTTTCAAAATATATTCATACACATTTTGCATTCATTAACCATTTGAAGTAATATTCTCATTGGAATTTATTGTAAAAAGGATTTTTTGAACTAGCATCTCCCATATTTGCTCATGAATTTCTATTCCCTAACTCCCATGATGAGAACCATGAATTTATGCTAAAACCTTTGGAGTATTGAATCTTCAATTTTTTTGTTATTTTCCACATAGAATTTTCAGAGATGAGGAAGAGGACAAGGGGGCTGTACTCTATGGTTTCATTTGATTCATTTGATGCTAACTCTAGTTTTTGTAGATTTTATTTTCATTGAGAATTACTTCCCATGATTTTATTTTCATGATAGGATAGGAATTTTTTCTATATAATGTATTATTGTTTACATTGTTTGAACAGATCATTAACAATTTTAAATTAGAAAGGGAAAAAATAGGCTTCTATTTAATTTATTTGTTTATAAATAATGTTTTTTTTAAATTCACTATGTAGCAAACATTTTCCCTTTGGGAGATATTTAGATTTCTTTATAAAAAAACTCCTTTGTGTCAATATCATTTTATCTATCTTATGTAAATTTGTGTGGTTGAATATATCTTTTGCAAAGGAATGGCCTTACATGGTTAATGATTCTCTAGGTCATATATATGATTACACACCATGAAATGCCTACTGTGTGGATCTTTTCTTAGAAATTTATTTATTTTAAATCATGTTTTTACTTGGTTTATATTCTATACATTTATCTCATTGAACATGTGTGACTCTATGGAGGAATATTTTTCTAGTTATTTATTTTACCCTCAATGATATTTGTGTAAACATATTCAGACCATTTTTTGTAAGTAACACTTGCAGATTTGATGTTGAGTAATATTTATTTTCATATTTTTAATTGAATATATTACAAATATATCATAATGATATCGATTCCCTTTCAATGAAGAATTCATCGTTTGCATTTTACTTTTGTTTTGGAGGTTGTAGTTTTTTAACAACTTTGTTTTTTTCATTTCTGCTAAAACTTTATAGGATACACAATATAATTTATTGTGTAGGTGAGAAAACCTAGATCTACCCTAAATCCACATCAAATATTTCGAGGTGCAAGCCTCTTTTGTGGCTGCAAAACTTGGGGAAAGCTTTGCAACTAGAAAGGTGTAATCAATATATTAGCTTAATAGATTCAAATTTAAGATGCATCTTTTTTTACCATATGTATTATAAGGATTGTATGGATGTTTATAAAGGATGAATTGATGTCTCATACATTTAATATTAAGTTATATAACTATGATAATGTTAAGGGTGTTGAATATAATTGTGTTTATCACATAAAATCATATAAATAATATGATTAATATTGATACATAGAAAGAAATATTGCTCATATTTGTTTTACCTGCAACATTAAATGGTGACCAAAATGCATAAACTATTACAAAACTTTAGATAATATTGTTTAGTTTTAAATAAACTATAAATGTTTAACCTTATATTTTATTATTTTGAAATTATAATTTCAAAAATACTCATGAATTTTGGATTGAAGTAAACGATCAAAATTATAATTCAAATAACAACATAAATAACTAAGAAGATATTTTCTTTACCTTCTCTTCACCAAAAACGTTGAAAATGTAGTTGTTAATTATTTTAGAGAAGAGAGATAAAATAAAGGGTTTTGTTTGGTATTATATTATTTTGCAATAACATAAATATATTTCAACAAAAAATTCATCCTTTAAAGAAAGGGTAGAAAATTCATTTCTATGTTGATATTTCAACTAAACTAGATTTATGACTAGCTTAAAACAACAAAGTGGAAAATAACTTTCATTACCTCAAACAATCCCTACATTTCACTTTCTAGGTGAAGATGCATGTTTACATCTCTATTAATCCCTCTAAAGTTTTATCCATTATACATAGATATATTATTGGTATCAGAGATAGATATATGATTGGTAAACTCTCTCACTCTACAACTTCTATTGGTAGCAGGCAGATATCTGGTGACAACACATAATCAGTGGCCATTGAGTTCAAAGATCCATAGTCTCCTAGAAGTTTTACACCACTCAAAAGATTGCGTTTTTTAATTCTTGGTGCAATCAAGCATAGTATATAAATGAAAGCACTAGCTAATAAGTTACTAGCTCGCCAAATAATTTTTAAGAACTTCTCTATATCTCAACAAGAATCTTCTATATTTTCAATGATGGTATATATTATTTATATCCATATCTCTATGAATATGAAACCATACACATTAGTGCTAAAATTCATGGAATGAAATAATCACATGTGTAGCTAAATGTTTGAAAAATATGCTTGAGACAAAGATAAAAATAATACCCTTGAGAGAATAATTAAATCTAGCATCTAGTAATTACACATCTCCCTTATACGAGGATGTAGAGCACCAATCATGCAATCAATATATTTTAATATTTAATTCCATTTATTGATGTTATATTTTACAAAGTTTTTATAAAAAATATTGAAAGGTTTTTGATCTAATTTTCTCTTAATGTTGCATTTATCCATACTTCAATGATTAATGACATCATAAATGAAACTAGAAATTGGTCGGTTCCCATATATGATATATGTTTTTTAGTCTATATCTTGGTTTCATAAGAGTACAAGGGAAATTTTTTATTTAGTGGCATACTTTTACAAGTTTCCAACAAAACATATATAGTCTCGAACATTATTTAAATAAAAAAATCTTTAAAACATAAATTTAATTTGTAAATTTTACGAGAATGTTAATGTGATTGTAGAAATTATTTTTAAATTATCCTTTTTTCATTATAATTTATTTAAAATTTTGAATCCAAATATATCCATTAACTTTATGAAAGTATATATTTGAAACCAAAATTCATTTGCAAATATAAATTATAGATTGATAATGCATCCTCTTTCATTATATTATACCAATCTAACTCACAGATGCATATAATTGGCCAATCCACATATGTATATATTTTTTTTAAATACTGATGATTTTTTTTTATTTTTATTTTTTTTACGTTTTTGCAAATTTAAAATAAAATATAATAGAAAACCTTTCATCATTTAGTTTCTTATCATTCTCTAATCCAATGAATGTTTGTAACAAGTTTATCCCCAAATTTATGTCATTCCATTCAGTTGTTTAGTCATTAACATTTTCCACATGTGTCATTATTTATAAACTAGTGATCTTTCTTGCATGGCTATAGATGTTTCTTTTCCTTTTTTGTTAATTGGAGAACTTTTATTATTTCATAAGATTACATCAGTTTATATAATTTTCTATGATCCTATTTTCCTCACCCATACCCTATTTGATGGCCAGTAGCTAATTACCAAAAATAATAGCCAATTACCAAAAATAATTTTTTAACTAGAATAAAAAAGACACATTATATTATAATACCTTCAATATCAAGATGCTCCTAGATACAATTACAAATAATATGACTTTACATAGCCACTATGCTTCAGTCTAGATCATGGTGATGGAGGAGACCTAATGTCACAGTGGATGTGCTTCGCCATATAGCCTGTGTCCCTTCAAAGTGATCCAATTTATGTTATAAGAGCGATTGTACCCTTTGCATGCTAGCCCAACAATCAGGAATATGTGAATGGTTTCTTTACAACTCATTCATGACACTAAGAGTTGTATTCTTGTCTTCATGTTAGTCTTTGTTCAGTTTCTCCATAGGTTGGGTGATATGTCAAAATTGCCTAATAAGGTTGTATTGCAAGGAAATAAGTCCTAAATACTAACGGTGTGGGCTAGAATGGGGTAGAGGGTCTCACCATGCCCGAATCTCCCACAAGGTGTCATCCTTGTTGAGCCCTATCTATAGTTCCATTTCTAGCCCTACCTCATTGATAAAGCATTGCACTCCAAGCTATATAAAAATAATTCTTACAAACCAAACAACTATTTCCATAAAATAAATCAATACACCCAGATAGAATACCCCCATAACCCAAATATGTACATCATAGACATATATAAGTGGTTAGGGCTAACATTCACAACCTAAGTCGATAAACACACCAAACCCTCCATCAAAACACCAGGAACTCAAGGTCCTTATAAAACGAGGACAACCAATTAATGCTAGATGGATCTATGTATTCTAGTCCACCCACTAACAAAATTCATCGCACCAAG
Source organism: Pinus taeda (assembly GCA_000404065.3). Taxonomy (NCBI): domain Eukaryota; kingdom Viridiplantae; phylum Streptophyta; class Pinopsida; order Pinales; family Pinaceae; genus Pinus; species Pinus taeda. The sequence continues at coordinate 12,117 of APFE031310420.1, forward strand.
ACATAAACCCTGGACTAAACCAAAACCTTGTAAACAATCGTAATATCAATCAAGAAAATAAAGATCCAATGTCAATGGTTAATTAAGAATAAGGCCAATATTGGTGAACTATGGTAGTTCTTAACCCCCATGAAGATGAATACATAGATGATGATATCAAGACATATATAGTGAAGTTAGCTTAGTGATGTATAAACCATTGACATACCCCTCTGTGAAAAATATTTCCTAGTACATCTCGTTGTTTCTCTAGTGTGTATCATTTGGCCAAGAGAACTATTTTTTCTACCACCTAGTATTGTAAAACCAAAAGGAAACTTCTTCTAAAGAGTTAAATGAGTCCTTTGACAGGACAAGGTTGGAATGATCCTAGAATCACCTTATATATTATACAATTTAGTATTTCCCATATTAATTCTCAGTTGATCCCCAGTTTGAGCACGTAAATCCCTAGTTCCCATGCCTGAACCAATGCAACTACTCCCACCCCCATCATCTTGTTGAAAGTAATAAAATATCACCTCATCAATTAACATAAATTCACATGTTCTTACATGGCTCGAGGGTATCAAGACAACCATCCTTAATTATAATTAAGGTCGAGTTAGTAGCAGGAACCTCTGTGAGCCTCACTTCATGATGTTTTTTCAATGCCAATGGGTGGCTATAATTATGAATTACTTGCATGTCTATTTGGATCTTAATTCGTGATTGAAATCTCCACCATCTTAAGGGGATCCCCTATTGGGTAAATATGGAATGAGAAATGTGACATGCAACCACATGGTGGAGACTTAAAATGCATTGGACATTTTTTAGTTATATTGTACTTATTTAATTTCTAGCCTTTCTACATAATCCATTATTATGAAGATATACTCTAGTAACTAATTATATGTTAATTGTTTATTTTAGTATATTTGGATGACAATAGGACACATTGCATTTATACATTAAAAAAAAACATTGATTGGATGATGGAATGGATTGAATGATGGAAAAAATATATTTATGGTAAATTATCATGACATGGTGTGACTGCATTAGTCAATGAAGTTGAACGTGAGGTATACACCAATAATAATGAGAAAAAAATTGATTTATAAAATAGTTTAAAACATAAAAAGGGTATCATGTCCACCCATACTATTTATTTATTTTTTAATATTATATTTCTTTATATCATCTATTTTTTTTTTAATTTCCATAAATTATAGGTATAAATATTTTTATGAACTGAGAATGCATTTTTTATATGCATGACATTACACAATTAAAACACTACAAGGTTATGCGGTGTAACGTCCACAAATTCTACATCAAAAAGTTGGATGAAAAGAAGAAAACTTCTAATATTGGGATTTTCGAAGTATTTTAGGTTACTAATTCTTCCTTAAGAAGTGATAGACATCCAAAACTCTCTCAAAATAGATACTATTATTTGCAATATATAGTGGAATATGAATTTAAATCCTTCAAAACATTTTTGTTCTACGTTAACTCGTAAAAGTTACAAATGAATGAATGTGATCATGACATAATTGTTGTTCAACATGGTAATTGATTTACCATGGTTAATACAATAAATATTAAGATTTTGTGTGATGTTGGATGCTGATATGGAGAGTTCGTTACGACCCTTGCTCACATCACTCTCAATTTCATAATACCCTATTTTTCTACTATAAATAAGAAAATAGGTGGAATCGTTAGAAATGAAACACACAATTTTAGACAACAAGGGCAGAATTCACATTGCGACATAAATTAAGATAAAAAAATGTCTTAGACATTCTAAGTTATTACAACATTTCTTTTTAGTGCACCCTAGCAAAGACAGTAGGTCCTTCCATGTCCTAGCTAGACCATCTACCATGTGCAATTTCTAGCCAACAATATTGTAGGCTATCAAGGAATCTCGCTAAGATATCCTAGGACCTTCAAAGGCTCCACTAAAAGATAGCATCAAATAAATAATTTCACAGTTGGAATGTTTTATTTCATAAAATAGGTCCTAAAGGATATTTAACATGTATGACACAATCTTCATTAGCATCAAATGTTGGAGTTATTTTCTAAGGATTTGTCTCACAAATATTAGGTCATGCAATATGTCAATGCTAGTGTTACAATACTTTTCTTAACTTTATCTCACGCAATCCCTAGTGACCATCGTCTAGACAATATTTAACCCTTGCATCACAAAATAAAATTATGAGAATATGATTACAGCAAAAATACATGGATTATATATTGATAAAGTTGCAAGAATGGGGACACTCTCCTCAATTTATAAGATAGGTGAGTTATCCCAACAATATAAATGGACCAAGTGCTCAAAAACCTAATATAAGCTATTAGGGTATATCCACATCAATAGTAATTTATTGAATATATACAAGCATAATGTGCTGCTTGGAATCCACCTCCAAAGTGGTGGGGTCTCCAAGCTAAGGTTCCACATTTCAATCACTCCTCATTACATGGTTTTGTTCTCTCTATAAAAAGGCTCCAAGCTTTAGTGCTCCTCAGCATATCGTAATTTAAAACAAAATCCATGTATTACACTCTACAAGCAAGAATCCCTCAATAGAGCCACTCAACATCCTAGACTATGTTGTGTCCTTGTGATGGTCCTAGTGGGAAGTCCACTTATCCTAGTGCATGTTAAGATCCTATCATCAACGTCATGCATGTAATGTAGATGATAATTTAACATATGATATCTTCTAAAATCTAGATGATTTTAGTGCCACAAGACACCTCTGCACATATATGAACGACAATCATCCATTTATAGTAAGAAATCTAAATGTTGAGAAACCAAAATAAATTATGTTATATCAAAAGGATTAATATTTCCTAGTTCAATCCACATAACACAAATTTTACCAATAGCATAGTGTAAACACCTTGATACAAATAAGAAAGCTTCTTCTCAACGATGAAAATAAGTTTAGCAAAAAGAGTATTCTCCCTCTAAATATCCATTGCACTTTCTTTTGAAAAAAATTAGCCACCATAATTTCGAAATAAATCCATAATGGCATGAAAAGAACCATATCCCAAACACTACTCCACCTTAAGGAATCACAATACACCACCTCTGAAAAAATTTGAATTCTCACCGATGGAAGAATTCCATTGAATATGGTTAGAATATATCCTAGGAGGCATACTTAACTTCATCAATAATTACATCCATATTTAAATATTCCAAGATGAAAGGGTAAATATGTAATGTTTACTCAACTTTCCTTTTGTGGTTTTAGATCTAGCCCATATTTTACATCGATATCATATTTTTGGAAAACATCCTTCTCACTCCCTTGAGTAACTAAAGGAATTTATTGTGATCTTGAGGAACATGCATCCTAATAAAAATTCACATATTGATTCACTACAATGATTTGTTTTTCTTGAATCCTACTTATCCTCTTTTTCATACGAACATGAATATATACTAGACACTGAAATACAAAGAAATGTGATACATTTTGTTTCATACAAATGAATTCCTCTTTCAGTTTTTTTCTTTAAACATATTTTACAAAAAACTCTTCAAAATATAAATTTTGGTTTTATAGGATTATGACTAAGACACTTGGGAAAATATAGGTCATTTATCCTATACTTAGTAGCCTCAATGATATAATTGTTCTTTATTTATACAACTCCATTTTTATACTGATTGTAAGCCATTTTCAATTGTCTTCTCATCCCTGGATCACTGCAAAAAGAGTTAAAGTTCAAGGGATTTAGTTTCCTCCATTTCTTTTGAAAAGTAAATAATCTTCTACCCTATCTATTTTTCAAACATGGAGATAAAACATTGTGACATTACACAATGCTTCATCCATATTTTTCATAAACATATATTTGTTCTATTTTATTGCAAATTATCAATGAAATTATAATAATACATGTTAGCTTTCGAAGAATGAGACACATAAATCCATACATATTAAAGTGGATTAATGTGTGAGTCTTCATGGATATTTCTTCTTTTTCCATTGATTTAAAATGTATTTTTGACATGCTTGATAAGTAAACATACATTACATAAATCCTACATTCTTTGAAGGATCTTCATTTCTCTAAAATTATTTGGGAGATCGAGTTTAATTAGTCTAAAATGTTTGATGATAATATACTATTCAAAATATAAAACTAGAAGAAATGTTGTAATATTCCAAGTATTCCATGAACCATTAATATAAGGTGTATAGGAAAAGGATTTTTAACAAAAATCCCTCACTTAACCTATAAAATTATTTAGTAACAACCCTTAGATTTAATGAAAATGTCATATTTGTTTGCGAATGTGGATTTATACAATTTTATCTTGAGGACATAATTGGGATACAATCAATTTTTTGTATCCTAATTATGGATTTAT
>APFE031310449.1:0-20881 GCA_000404065.3 Pinus taeda
TGCAATAGTGGACACAATAACAGATGAAAAAGAGGATGTAAATATGGATGCAAAACAAGATGTAAAAGTCAATGCAATAAAATTATATGCAAAACTAGACACAAACCTCGATGCAAAACTTGGCACAAAGGGGATGCAAAAAATGATTTAAAAAATGATGCAAAAGACGATGCAAGAGATGATGCAAAAGTTGATGCAAGTGTAGGCGCAAAAAGTGGATGCAATAGACGATACAAAAGTTGGTGAAACAAAATTAGGTGCCAAACTTGATGCAAAACATGGTGTAAAGGATGGCACAAAACTTGCATATAACATGGCGTTTAAAACTTGGTGTAAAATCTGGTGCAAAAACCTATTACCATACTAAGTCTTAACTTGATGTAACACTATGGTGCAATTAGTGAAACTTTGCAATCAAGTTTTTGCACCATATTTTATAAATGGACACAAATAGCACCAAAATCAGCTCTAGACGCAAAAAAGGAAGCAAAAGGGATGTTATCACAAGGTTTTGTTGTAGTGAATAATTAGGTTGGTGCCTATGAATATTTGCAGTAGTGGGGATTGGTGTCTCTAGTAGGTTGGCGCCTATCAATATTTGCAGTGGTGGGGGTTGGTGTCTCGAGTAGGTTGGTTCCTAAAAATATTTGAAACAGTTGGGATTGGTGTCTCTGATAGGTTGGTGCCTACAAATAATTATAAAATGAAGTTATTTGGTTTTTATCCAAAAAGGGTTTCCACATAGATTTTGGGTTCCATGTTCTGCAACTGATAGATCTCATATTTGAGTGTTTTATTATGGTTACTAAATGTTTAAATAAGTTAAAATTTCCTTAGACTAATCACCCCCTCTCTCTAAGTAAGTGATTTTTCAATAAAAGTAATAAATGAATGGGAACAAAATATATTTCCTTTAAAAAACACTATTGTTAGTTTAATGCATATGTATGTGATGGCATTATATGATCTAGAAATGAAGAACTTGGTACGTATATAAAAAGGGTGGGATATGAGGTTAGGATGGAAATTGAAGGAGAAGAAAATAACTGATAGTCAAAGCCAAATTGGAAGCTAAATTTCCCTTTAAAATAATGGATATTTCAATACTGGATGTACGTAATAAAGTTATGATCCAAAATGGATCTAGTATAGACTCTAAGTCTAAAAATATTCCTCACAGAGCAAAATTAAAGTCAACGGATGCTCTTGGAAAGAGTCTCATTGCATAGATCTCTTCATTCTGAATCTAAGGCATCTTGAATGGACCAAAACGGACTCCAAATGAAGGAGTTATTGTAAATATAAGATTGCCCATTATCCTTAGAAAAGGAGGCAATTTCTTATAAAAATGAACTAAAAGGCTCTTTAAGGGAAATCACATCGGAAGAGGTTAAAGGGAGGACTTAAGCGGAGATGGAAGGATTTCCCAATTGTGACCTCCGACATATCACATCGGGGGTAGGCCTTCACGCGATATCAGAGCCCCTGACAGAGCGACTTGTGATGGTGGTGAGTCGGACTGGTGATTGGCGATCGAGATCGCAACAAATACATAGGGTTGTTTATACATGTGACAAGTGACTTGCAATAGTGCAATGAGCGATGAAACGATCGCATCCTAACCATTGGATCACGAGCTTGATTGGAAAGTGGAGATTTAACGGGGAATATCGCATCGTTGTTGTGTAAGTCCATGGACTTGGACCTCTCGCCTTTGCGATTGCGATTTGCGATGACAGGACAGACCCAATGGGTTTATAGGTGCGATTGTATATATTTGAGTTCCGGAAGGAGGGTAGTAAACGGTATTTCAGGCAAGCTTCAGGCGATAAGTGGTATTGGAAGGGCTTCACTCGATTCCATACACTAGCCGACACGTAGCATGCCGCAGGAGAGAGAGAACCACTTTTTCGAGTGGGTAATCTTCGTGCAAGTGGGCCACCCAAAATGGTCATCAGCCAATCATTATCGATCGCTGATTAGACAGTGGATGATGAAAGAGTTGTTTTGCGAACTTGAAAAGATTATAGGGGCGATTGAATGTTATTTGAGTCCCACCTAAAGGTTCATGATGTTTTTTTCGTGAGTTTTCATGTGTGTTTCCATTATGCTGCCATTTTCAAAATGTAGGAAGAAGAATGGCCATCTGTGTCATTCCCATTCAAAACAATCCATCGCACCTGTTCCATGCTATAAGCGGGTGTTTCTATAACATGAATGCATTATGAAGCACGTAGAGCCAGAGGGCCAGATGCAAAGCCACACAGCCGGAGAGCCAGAGGGTTGGACACAGATCCACATAGGAATGATTCCTCATGATTGCACACAAAGGAACGGATGGAAGCCACAAATTCGGAGGATTATTCAAAGGCCGAAGAGCCAAGTGAAGAAGGGGGTCTCCCTTCAGAAGTTTTCCCTTGAGAGAGCAAGTTTCCCTTTAGGGAGCTCATAGTGACAGCCACAACCGAGAGCCAAGAGCCGAGAGCTAGAGTTGAGAGCCAGAGCCGAGAGCTGAGAGCCAAGAGCTAAGAGCCAACGCCAAGAGCTAGATCTGAGAGCCAAGAGCTAATAGCCGAGAGCCAGAGAGACAAATAGCCAGGGGTAAAGATGCCATTCTAAGCCCACGGGTTCAATTGTAAACCTATGGAGTTGAGTGTGGAACTTGTAAAAGAATTTAAGCCATAATCCAAAAAAGCCTAGTTGAGTTGACTAAAGCTCACGGAGACATAGCCCAAGAGGTTTGGGTGAACTCCTAGTTATATTGTTGTTATGTGTGTTGGTTATTATTCGCGTTATTTGTTGTTATGTGTTTTTATATCAGTTTAAGCAAATCAAATTAAAGCACTTAACAGTTAAAGGCAAACGTAAGCATACACCTACTTCAAGTTCTTTTAATTTCACAAATTATCAATCATAAGCATAGATCTTCGGAATATATAAGCTTTGCAAGGGGTTCTTGTTGATTGATAAGAAGCCTTTAGGTCCCCATTTCAGATCAAGTTGTATCAAAGCATCAGGTTGATTAACCCCACCTTCAAAGAAGGTTATATCAGAGCTAAGTTATACCAGAGCAAGTTGTATCATGATGCAAGTGGTATCATATTAGAATTCTTGATTGACAGAGAAATCTATATGTTTGGTTAACTTGAAAGGTGTCTAAACAGTCGAGGATTGATTGTTGTAAACTGATTGTTGTTTGAGTTTGCAGAGGTGAAGGAAAAGCTATTGATAGCTAAGTCCAGGAGAGGACAAGAAGGAAGAAGGGTTGAAGGCATTCTTCTTATCCCAAAGGACCTCAAAGCAATCCTTGAAGCACGAGAGGTTTTTTGCAAAAGGTTGCTTGAATAAGCTCTTTGTTAATCTTGTTTGAAGTTCTTTTGTTCATTTTGATAATGAATACCTCTACAAGTGAGTCCGCAAATTCTTCCTTCATCACAAGATTCTTGATGAAGACATGAAGCAAGACTTGTTCATCATGATGGATATGGTGAGAGAAATAAGTGTTGGGCTTCGAGAACAGTTGAATTCCATAAAGGAAGAGCAACAATTTCATTCTAAAAAATTGCAGGAAGTGGAAGGCCAAGTTCATATTGCAAATATGAACCTAGAAAGGGTGCATGAGTTGGAGACATGACTCCTTGTTACCAAATAAGCCTTATTCAAGTATCAGCTTGAAGAAGAGGTAAACAATTCTAGTTTGCCTTCAAAATCCTCTAAGACTATTTATGTTGGTCCTTTTGAAAAGCATACCACAGTCATAGAGTCCAAGTTAATGTCCAAAATGAGCTATGAAGGAAAAGGATTGGGAAAATATTCACAGGGTATTTTTGAACCAATAATAGTTGAGGAAAGGCCTAAGTATTTGGGTCTTGGCTATGGAAAATATTATGGAGAAAGTTCCAAAGTTGCCATGAAGACAATTGAAACAGTTCCAAGAAGGAGTTTCATTTCAGGTCGTCTACCTCAAGAGTGTAAAGATTGTATTCATGGGGAATGCAGTAGCTTGAAACATCAATTGCAGGAATAAGGTGTTCACAAGCATACACTTGAACCAGAGAGTTGTGGAAACTCTGAAAGCCTTGAAGAGATTGATGGTGTTCCAAAGGGAGCCACTTCTTCATTTTATTCACCTCCTCATGAAGGTAATAAAGGTGAAAAAGAAAGCTATAAATCTGGTTCTAATCATATTCCTTTTTATTATGTTAAGCATGATAAATTTCCATATAAGCATTGGAAAAGCATTGTATGTCCCTTTTGTGGTTTAGATAACCATAATGTTTCTAGTTGTTGGAAGAAGATGGCCACATGCAAGAAACTTTGGGAGGAAAAGAAGGAAGAAGCCAAAGGTCCATTGGACAAGGCAAATCATGTTGTTGAGGAGATGCACATGTGTTGCACTTACTGCCGTAAGCAAGGACATATTACTGAAAGGTGTTGGACTTTGAATCCAACGATGCTTTCACGAAAATTGAAGAAGGTGGAAAGAGAGAATGGCAGGAATGGAAAGAAAGATTCCATAAATGATGTGTTTCAAGATGATTCACATGTTGATGTTGATGCGCAGACAAAGGAAGGACCTTTGAAATGGATTGGTAAGAAATGGTTAGAGTTCTTATCAAATTAAAGTTGCATATCTTTTGATGCGAACATAAATGTATCACATCTATTTGCATTTCTTTGTTAATGACATGCAAGTTGTAGGATTCTACCAAGAAGGTGAATGGAAAAGTTGAGTAGGAGACTCACTTTATTGCTGCAACATTATATTCATTTCAGCTTCGAAAGTACAATGTGCTTAAGAAAAATTTTAAAGATGAAATGCATTCATAAGCATGATATGCATGACCATAGGGATGTTGATAATTTCCTTGTTTTTAAACAAGCATGTAATGTAATATTGACTCGGAAAAATTTGATTTGGTCTCTAAGATGGAGATAATGATGAAGTGTTTCATCTTTGAAAAAAAAGAATCCTACAGTTCTTTTTCTACATGCTTGACTGGAAGGTTCAATTGTCTTAAAGGCATGTTTTATTGGCTTGTTATCTATTCAATCATTTGTGTGCAGATGTAAAGACATGGAGGTGTTCACAAGATGTGAAATCTGTTTCTTTTGATGAAGCAAGAGTTTAGGCCATCCAGTTGTTGTCTGTAATTATGTTTTTGTTAACAGTTGTTGTTGACAATATGTCAAACATATACAAATGTAAATTTTTGTGAAGAATATGTAACTTCACATTTGTTTGAGCCACTTTGGATCAATGATCAAGGAATATAAGTTCACACTACCTTCTGTAAACTTCTCAGCAGAAGTTATGTATGAAGTCAAGGAGGAAGATAGGTCTTTCTAGGAGGACCAACACATCCAGGAAGGAAAGTGTTCAAAGGCTTAGGTTCAGAGGCACTATGCAAGGCAAGTGTATGGAGGCCGAAAGAAGAGGGTGACATACTCTCAGTTACTATTCAAATTAGCATATCAGTCTTTTGGAGTCCAAAAGATTTTTAGTGGGAAGGCATGATCCAAAATGGATCTAGTATAAACTCTAAGTCTAAAAATATTCCTCTCAGAGGAAAATGAAAGTCAAAGGATGCTCTTGGAAATAGTCTCATTGCATAGATCTCTTCATTTTGAATCTAAGGCAATTTTAATGGACGAAAACAGACTCCGGATGAAGGAGTTATTGTAAAAAAAATTGCCCATTATCCTTAGAAAAGGAGGCAATCTCTTATAAAAATGAACTAAAAGGCTCTTAAGGGAAATCGCATCGGAATAGGTTAAAGGGAGGACTTAAGCAAAGATGGAAGGACTCCTCGATTGCGACCTCTGACATATCACATCGGAGGTAGGCCTTCACGCGATATTGGAGCCCCGGATAGAGCGACTTGCGATGGTGATGAGTCGGATCGGCGATCGGCGATCGGGATCACAAAAAATACAAAGGTCCATTTATACATCCGACAAGTGACTTGCGATAGTGCGATGAGCGATGACGCGATCAGATCCTGACCGTTGGATTGCGAGCTCGATCGAATGGTGGAGATCTAATGGGGAATATCACATCGTTGTTGTGTTAAGTCTATGGACTTGGACCTCTTGCCTATGCGATTGCAATTTGCAATGACAAGACGGACCCGACGGGTTTATAGGTGCGATTGTATATATTTGAGTTCCGGAAGGAGGGCAGTAAACGGTATTTCTAGCAGGCTTCAAGTCGTAAGTGGTATTGGAATGGCTTCACCCAATTCCATACACCAGCCGACACGTAGCACACCACAGGAGAGAGAGAACCACTTTTGCAAGCGGGTAATCTCTGTGCAAGTGGGCCACTTGAAATGATCATCAGCCATTGATTATCGATCATTGATCGGACGATGGATGATGAACGATCTGTTTTGGGAACCAAAAAGCATTATAGGGGTGATTGAATATTATTTGAGTCCCGCTTGAAGGCTCATGATGTGTTTTTCGTGAGTTTTCCTGTGTGTTTCCGTTATGCTGCCACTTTCGGAATGTAGGCAGAAGAATGGCCAACTATGTCATTCCCATTGGAAATAGTCCATCACACCTGTGCCACGCTATAAGCGGGCGTTTCTATAACAGGAATGCATTATGAAGCACACAGAGCCAGAGGGCCAGACACAAAGCCAGAGAGCTAGAGAGCCAAAGGGCCAGATGTAGAGCCACAGAAGAATGATTCCTCATGGTTGAACACAGAGGAATTGATGGAAGCTGCAGAGTGGGAGGATTCTTCAAAGGCTAGAGAGCCAAGCGAAGAAGGGGGGCTCCCTTCAGAAGTTTTCTTTTGAGAGAGCAAGTTTCCCTTCAGGGAGCTCACAGCAAGAGCCAAGAGCTGAAAGCCAAGAGATGAGAGCCAGAGCCAAGAGCCAGAGCCAAGAGCTAGAGCCAAGAGCCAAGATCCAGGAGCTGAGAGCCAAGAGCCAAGAGCCAAGAGCCAAGAGCCGAGAGCAAAGATCCGAGAGCCAGAGCTGAGAGCCAGAGCCAAGAGCTAGAGCTGAGAGCCAAGAGTCGATAGCCAAGAGTCGAGAGCCAGAGCCAAGAGCCAAGAGCCGAGAGACAGAGAGCTAAATAGCCAGGGATAAAATGGCATTCTAAGCCCATGGGTTCAGTTGTAAACCTATGGAGTTGAGTGTGGAACTTGTAAGAGAATTTAAGCCATAATCGCAAAGAGCCTAGTTGAGTTGACTAGAGCTCACGGAGACTTAGCCTAAGAGGTTTGGGTGAACTCCTAATTATATTGTTGTTATGTGTGTTGGTTATTATTTGCATTATTTGCTATTATATGTTTATATATCAGTTTAATTAAATCAACTTAAAGCACTTAACAGTTAAAGGCAAACACAAGCATACACCTACTTCAAGTTCTTTTAATTCCGCAAATTATCAATCATAAGCATAGATCTTGGGAATATATAAGCTTTGGAAGGGGTTCTTATTGATTGATAAGAAGCCTTTAGGTCCCTGTTTCAGATCAGGTGGTATTAGATTATCAGGTTGATTAACCCCACCTTCAAACAAGGTTATGTCAGAGCTAAGTTATACTAGAGCAGGTTGTATCATGAAGCAGGTTGTATCATGATGCAAGTGGTATCAGATCATAATGCTTGATTGACAGAGCAATCTATATGCTTGGTTAACTTGAAAGATGTTTAAACAGTCGAGGATTGATAGTTTGATTGTTGTAAACTGACTGTTGTTTGAGTGTGCAGAGGTGAATGGAAAGCTATTGATATCTAAGTCCAAGAGAGGACAAGAAGGAAGAAGGGCTGAAGGAATTCTTCTTATCTCAAAGGACCTCAAAGAAATCCTTGAAGCACAAGAGGTTTGTTGCAAAAGGTTGCTTGAATAAGCTCTTTGTTAATCTTGTTTGAAGTTCTTTTGTTCATTTTGATAATGACTACTTCTACAAGTGAGTCCTCAAATTATTCCTTCATCACAAGATCCTTTGATGAAGACATGAAGCAAGACTTGTTCATCATAATGGATATGGTGAGAGAAATGAGTGAAAGGCCAACTTCATATTGCAAATATGAACTGGAAAGGGTGCATGAGTTGGAGACACGGCTCCTTGTTACCAAAGAAGCCTTAGTCAAGTATCAGCTTGAAGAAGAGGTAAACAACTCTAGTTTGTCTTCAAAATCCTCTAAGAATATTTATGTTGGTCCTTTTGAAAAACATACCACAGGCATATCGTCCAAGTTAATGTCCGAAATGGGCTATGAAGGAAAAGGATTGGGAAAATATGCATAGGGTATTGTTGAACCAATAATAGTTGAGGAAGGGCCTAAGTATTTGGGTCTTGGCTATTGACAATCTTATGGAGAAAGTTCCAAAGTTGCCATGAAGACAATTGAAATAGTTCCAAGAAGGAGTTTCATTTCAGGTCTTCTACCTCAAGAGTGTAAAGATTGTATTAATGGGGAATGCAATAGCTTGAAACATCATTTGCAGGAAGAAGGTGTTCATAAGCATACACTTGAACCAGAGAGTTGTGGAAACTCTGAAAGCCTTGAAGAAATTGATGGTGTTCCAAAGGGAGCCACTTCTTCATTTGATTCATCTCCTCATGAAGATAATAAAGGTGACAAAGAAAGGTATAAATATGGTTCTAATAATATTCCTTTTGACTATGTTTAGCATGATAAATTTCCATATAAGCATTGGAAAAGCATTTCATGTTCTTTTTGTGGTTTGGATAACCATAATGTTTCTAGCTGTTGGAAGAAGATGGCCACATGCGGAAAACTTTGGAAGGAAAAGAAGCAAGAAGCCAGAGGTCCATTGGACAAGGAAAATCATGTTGTTGAGGAGATGCACATGTGTTTCACTTACTACCATAAGCAAGGACATATTACTGAAAGGTGTTGAACTTTGAATCCAATGATGCTTCCACAAAACTTGAAGAAGGTGGAAAGAGAGAATGGCAGGAATGGAAAGAAAGATTCCATAAATGATGTGTTTCAAGATGATTCACATGTTGCTATTGATGCATAGACAAAGGAAAGACCTTTGAAATGGATTGGTAAGAAATGGTTAGAGTTCTTATCTAATTAAAGTTGCATATATTTTGATGCGAACAGAAATGTATCACATCTATTTTCATTTCTTTGTTAATGAGATGCAAGTTGCAGGATTCTACTAAGAAGGTGAATGGAAAACTTGAGTAGGAGACTCACTTTATTGCTGCAACATTATATTCATTTTATCTTTGAAAGTATAGTGTGTTTAAGCGAAAGTTAAAAGATGAAATGCATGCACAAGCATGATATGCATGACCACAGGGATGTTGATGATTTCATTGTTTTTAAACATGCATGTAATGTAATATTGACTTGGAAAAAGTTGATTTGGTCTCCAAGATGGAGATAATGATGAAGTGTTTCATCTTTGAAAAAAAAGCATCCTACAGTTCTTTTTATACATGCTTGACTGGAAGGGTCAATTGCCTTAAAGGCATGTTTTGTTGGCTTTTTATCTAGTCAATCATTTGTGTGGAGATATAAAGACATGGAGGTGTTCACAATATGTGAGATTTGTTTCTTTTGATGAAGCAAGAGTTTAGGCCATCCAATTGTTATCTGTAATTCTGTTGTTGTTAACGGTTTTTGTTGAAAATATTTCAAACAGATACAAATGTAAATTTTGTGAAGATGTAACTTCACATTTGTTTGAGCCACCTTGGATCAATGATCAAGGAAGAGAAGTTCAAACTACCTTCTGTAACCTTCGTAGCAGGAGTTCTGCATGAAGTCAAGGAGGAAGACAGTTCTTCCTAGGAGAACCAACACATCCAGGAAGGAAAGTGTTCAAAGGCTTTGGTTTAGAGGCAATATGCAAGGCAAGTGTATGGAGGCTGAAAGAAGAGGGTGACGTAGTCTTAGTTACTGTTTAGATTAGTATATCAGTCTTTTGGAGTCCAAAAGATTTTTAGTGGGAAGGCGTGATCCAAAATGGATCTAGTATAAACTCTAAGTCTAAAACTATTCCTCATAGAGGAAAATGAAAGTCAAAGGATGCTCTTGGAAATATTCTCATTGCATAAATCTCTTCATTCTTAATCTAAGGCAATTTGAATGGACCAAAACAGACTCTGGATGAAAGAGTTATTGTAAAAAGAAGATTTCCCATTATCCTTAGAAAAGGAGGCAATTTCTTATAAAAATGAACTAAAAGGCTCTTTAAGGGAAATTACATCGGAAGAGGTTAAAGGGAGGACTTAAGCAGAGATGGAAGGACTCCCCGAATGTGACCTTCAACATATCTCATTGGAGGTAGGCCTTCACGCAATATTGAAGCCCCGGACAGAGCCACTTGCAATAGTGGTGAGTTAGATTGGTGATCGACGATCAAGATTGCCACAAATACAAAGGGTCGTTTATACATGCGACAAGCGACTAGTGATAGTGCGATTAAAGATGACGCGATCACATCCTAACCATTGGATCGTGAGCTCGATTGGACGGTGGAGATTTAACGAGGAATATCACATCGTTGTTGTGTTAAGTCCATGGACTTGGACCTCCCACCTGTGCGATTGCGATTTGCGATGATAGGATGGACCCGACGGGTTTATAGGTGCGATTTTATATATTTCAGTTCCAAAAGGAGGGCAGTAAACGGTATTTCGGGCAAGCTTCAAGCAATGAGTGGTATTGGAAGGGCTTCACCCGATTCCATATACCACCCGACACGTAGCACCCCACAGGAGAGAGAGAATCGCTTTTTTGGGTAGGTAATCTCTGTGCAAGTGGGCCACCCGAAATGATTGTCAGTCGTTGATTATTGATCACTGATCAGACGGTGAACGATGAACGAGCTATTTTGCAAACCCAAAAGGATTATAGGGGCGATTGAATGTCATTTGAGTCCCGCCTAAAGGCTCATGATGTGTTTTTTGTGAGTTTTCCTGTGTGTTTCGGTTATGCTACCATTTTTCAGAATGTAGGCAGAAGAACAGCCGACTGTGTCATTCCCATTGGAAATAGTCCATCGCTCTTGTGCCATGATATAAGTGGACGTTTCTGTAACAGGAACGTGTTATGAAGCACACAGAGCCAGAGGGCCAGACGCATAGCCACAGAGCCAGAGAGCCAGAGGGCCAGACGCAGAGCCACAGAGGAATGATTTCTCATGATTTCACACAGAGGAATGGATGGAAGTCGCAGAGTCTAAGGATTCTTCAAAGGCCGGAGAGCCAAGCGAAGAAGGGGGGATCCCTTTAGAAGTCTTCCCTTGAGAGAGAAAGTTTCCCTTTAGGGAGATCACAGCAAGAGCCAGAGCTGAGAGCCAAGAGTCAAGAGCCAAAGCCGAGAGCTAGAGCTAAGTGCCAGAGCCGAGAGCCAAGATCCGAGAGCCAAGAGCCGAGAGCTAAGAGCCTTGAGCCAGAGCCGAGAGCCGAGAGCCAAAAGCTGAGAGCCAAGATCCGAGAGCCAGAGCCGAGAGCCGAGATCCAAAGCCGAGAGCCAAGAGCCGAGAGCCAAGAGCCAAGAGCCAAGAGCCAAGAGCCGAGAGCCAAGAGCCGAGAGCCAGAGCCAAGAGCCAGAGTCGAGAGACAAGAGGTGAGAGCCGAGAGGCGAGAGCCAGAGAGCCAAATAGCCAGGGATAAATATGGCATTCTAAGCCCATGGGTTCAGTTGTAAACCTATGGAGTTGAGTGTGGAACTTGTAAAAGAATTTAAGCCATAATCCCAAAGAGCCTAGTTGAGTTGACTAGAGCTCACGGAGATGTAGCCCAAGAGGTTTGGGTGAACTCCTAATTATATTACTGTTATGTGTGTTGATTATTATTTGCATTATCTGTTGCTATATGTTTTTAGATCAGTTTAAGCAAATCAACTTAAAGCACTTAACAATTAAAGGCAAACACAAGCATACACCTACTTCAAGTTCTTTTAATTCCGCAAATTATCAATCATAAGCATAGATCTTGGGAATATATAAGCTTTGGAAGGAGTTCTTGTTGATTTACAAGAAGCCTTTAGGTCCCCATTTCAGATCAATTTATCACATTTGATCATTACAAAAGGAGGATGTGGCAAGGTCATGGTAGATGCATACTGTGCAAATTAAAATATGAATAATAGATCACATTTTTGTGCATTGTCCATTTTTGAAAGAAGTATTGTGTAAATCATTAAAATTAACAAATGGAAAAGGGAAATGTGCACATAATTTTTTTTAGATTATTTTAAGAGATGAATCAAAGTCAAATTATTCTAAAAGCATTAGGGATTTCCTTCTGTAGTAATGTATTCTCTATGTCTCTCTAGTCTAAATGAAATAATATTTAAAGGCAAAGATATTATGCTAATATAAGTATTTCATTAAGTTAATTATGTTTATGAGGGAATCTCAGGACCTGACACAAGAATACTAGAGTATTAAAAGATATAGAAATAAATCATTCAAAGGATTAAGGTTTGATAGAGAACACAAAGGCTTCCTATATATATGTGGTACTGGAGGTATTCTAGATATATTATAAAATCATTATATTACATTTAAATTAGTATGTGGATTTGATAGGAATAATATAGTAGAGTTTTGCATTGTATGTGCATTACTCAAACTTGTATCAAACAAAGGTAAAATCAATTTATAAGTTTATGGGGATTCAAAACTTATAATTATTTGTGTGAATGATAATAACATGATGGAAAATCCAAAACTTTTTATTAAGGAAAACAACTTATGATGTAAGAATGTGTTTGCTATGGTTGATTTTCAACATGTGTTCAAATATTTGAATGAGAAAGTAGGTAAGCTTTCTTAAAGGAACCTCCCCTTCAAAATGGTCTATTATTTGTAGCAAAGATAGAAGAAGGAAGAACTTTTCCAAAAGAAATGATCCATCTTTCTTAAAGATCTGTAGATAAGGCTAAAATTCAATTGTTATTTACAAAAGTTGGATTTTATCAAACCATAACTATAAGGATTTTGGCTCATAGTTTCTTTCATTATGACACTTTGTTGGTGTCAGTGGAACAGTGTGTCTTAAAAGTTTCTAGGTTTTATCTTTGTTTATAAATACGCAGCAAGGTCTAACTCTCTAAAATGTTAAGAAGACGCCTTGTTTTGTACATTTTGAATTCTCCTTGAAATATAAAATATACATTACTTTTTGGGGAAAAATATACAAAGAAATACAAATAACTAAATTTTACATGGTTAAAGGATTTTAAGAGAATATTAGGAGAATGTTCTCTCTTCACATTTAGGTTTGAGAAGAAGTGATAAACATATTGTGATGAATTTTTACAACAAAAAATATTATGCTTTGCATATTTCACAAGTTCCAATGTTGAGTGCTATTATGGAAGTTCAGAAGACCATATGCCACTTCAAATATACTTGAATAACAAAGTATCAAGACAACAATATTAGATACAGTTAGACCTCAAGGAATTTAACAAATTCTTCCAATATTATGTATTTTCATAATAAATCTAGAATATCTAAATGAGCAATAATATCTACCACATATATAATTATACATTAAATAAGAGAAAGGAAAATTTTCTTTTGATTCATTTTCTTATACAAATTGCATATACAATAGTCAAAAGGTAGGTGATGGTGAGTCCCTATTCTTATCTAGTGAGAGCAACGTTTAAATGGCGTGAAATAATGGTAGAATCTCTCATAATTTGGAATTAAGTAAAATAATGGTGATAATGTTTAGGAGAGAGAAAAGTATCTTAAAGAAGTCCAAGTTTATATTACATATGATTTATAAAACTTCTCCGTAATTTATATTTCGATATATTTCCTAAGCACCCTAGTATTAAGCTAAATAAACTTGATATTAGATTATTTTTCAACAATCAATCCAACAAAGTGTACAAGAGTTGTAAACTTTGCACTTTAAGCATGTGTAATCATCATTAGTCATATACATGGACAACTAAAGTACTAGAAAATTATATCTCTACTTATCAAGCCATAATTTACAAAACAATAAAGTTAATATATGAAAGTAATAATATGTAAAAATGCTTTGAAAATATTTACAAAAATTAAGCTTTAAAAAAATATTATATCTTAATTTTAATGAGTTTATAAAATACAAAAAATTAATTTTTGCTAACATGTCATTTTATTAAAAATACCACATACATATATTAAACATCTATTATCTTATTATTTTTTGTAAGTTTGCTAGGACTACATCTTCATCATATTACGAAAATTATATTTTTCATTAATAAAAATTTATTAAATACAATGTATGAATTTAATGAACTTTCAAATCTAATTATACACAAAAATGTGATATCACGCACTATATATCTTAATCTCTATTTTAAAGATATTAAATATCATAAAGATTTCTTATCTATAAGAATCAAGAAATTATTAGGAATATTATAAAAATCTCTATTATAAACCAGTATAATATGCAGTGTTGTTGCTTAATACTGGTCTTTTATGCAAAAAGTAATTGATAGTTAAATTAAAGTAAAAACAATAAGATAGAGATGTTTTATTTATTAAAATCATTATTCAAATATCATAATTCTAATAATTGAAATTATGTGAGAGAACTAAACTTGGTTTTGAATCATGAAAAGTGTTAAGCTCTCCATTTTAATGAGTAAGGTAATGAAATCTATATATTTTGAAGTTTAACTTTATTGATTAAATATTGATTTTATTTTAAGTGTGCTATTGTGATTGAGTGAAATAGTTTATTTATGATTCAAAAATATTGATGAAATATAAATTTTGGTAAATATTTAGTTGAAAGGATTTAGTTTAGTTCTAAATATTTGATGATATCTCAAATGATATTGTGCATGTAAACAAAAAATATATGTTCCTAAGTGTAATGATAAAAAATAAAAATATGAAATCTAATATACATAAACAACAAAATTACACTTTTATTTGAAAAATCAATTTGAATTAACTTGATTGCATGTAAACATAAAAATAATATATTTCCAAGTGTACATTAACTTTTAACATTTGATTTCGAAAATAAAATGTTAAAATCTAAATATACATTATAACAATTAAATATTCACACTTTTCTAATTGAAAATCTCAATTTGAAATTAACATTTATATTTTTTAAATTCACATTTTCAAAACTTTCAAACTTTTCTAATTGAAAATCTCAATTTGAAATTAACATTAATATTTTTGAATTGAAATTGAAATTTTAAATTTTAAAATTCACACTTTCAAAAGTTTATATTCGCAATAAAATTATTTTTTTACTGAATATTTGCTGGTAAAACAATTTGTTGCTCTCAATACAATCAATCATATCATATATTAAATGATTTTTCTCATTGGACTTTATTGATGTTAAATCTAGTGGTAAAATTGTTGGAAGCTTTATGAAAATATTGTACAAATGGTTATTCTAATTGTCAATTGTGATATATCAATTTCAAAAATGAGAAGGACAACACAATAAATTGAAAATTGATGAGTGTTGAAGGGAAAGTAGAGTAGGTTCTAAAAAATTTGCATGTAGAATGCAATTACATTAAAAATGATCAAATTTATTATTTCTAAAGAAATCGAAATTACAAGAAATTTGTTCGATTTAGATCATATTTAGACCCGATAAAATACATCAATGTAATTTCTTTTTTAAACCATTTTTTATTTTTGACAAATGAATTTCAAACCCCATAAAATTAGTCATATCAATATCCTCAATTAATCATAAAATAAAAAATCAATTTTTATAAAAAGAGAAAATATTTTATAATTAAAAATATTTAATTTAATATTATAAAGATAAGAATGATATTAAAGAAAAGTTATGAGAATGTGATCCAGTGATTCAATATCAGTAGCATCTAAAGACAAATGGGGAACTTCGATTTAACAAAAAGAAATCCAAAAAGGACAAGTTGCACTTTTTAAAAATTCAATGTATAAATATCCTATATGTATTACCTTTTACATCACATCAAATATGGTCTAATTATTAAAGGTGTGTGAAATCCATAAACATAAAATGAGGTGATCACAAGGCGTGGACAAACATATGACACAAAATTATGACTAACGTACATGGTGAGGGAGGATATTTCGAGGTTTATATCATTGAAAGAAGGTGAAAAGTCACATCTCTAAGAAGTCACTTGAAGAGATTACGGTGTTAGTCATTGAAGAGATTATATCCGATGTGGCCTTCAAAGATAACCAGCGTGCTTTGGAGTCTTTGTCATTGGAAAGAGTGTCATGATATCTTTGATGAGTTTGTTAAATTAGTACTTATAAATAATTGTTTTCAAGAATGTAGGTTGATTTATCATTTTTATTTAAAAAATAAAATTACTTAAAATTACTTACTAGTGGTGTTTAATGGGGCAGGCTTTCACTAATTTTTTTAGGTTTTGATTATTAACTTTTTTCCTTAGATCCAAAAAAGACGAACTCTTAGCTAAATAAAAGTAATTTTAATTTAAAAAAGTATTATGAATAGTGTAATTTAGAGGAGTTGTCTTTATTGCATTTTTTTTTTTTAACTTTATTGAAGGTGAAATCTTGGTTTGTGTTATTTAAACTCCTTTCTTTTACTCTATATATAGATTCAGTGCCTTGAAAAACCCTTTGAGCAAGGACTACCCATCAAGCTTGTGATTTCAATAATATCCTATCAGATTTTAGAAAAATTAAACTGGAAAAACCAACAAAAAAACTTCCAAAAAATCTCACCAAAAACAACTCATAATTTAAATATTTTATTTTTTGTTTATTAAAATTTAGTTAAAAATCGTTAATACTTTAGATTTGAATAATTAAATTTACATAATTTAAGTGTATTAAAAATTTTCAAAATATTGAATTAATTATATATATTAAAAATAAATTAAATAACATAAATCACAATATTCAGGAAAATTATATTTTCCATTTTTTAATTCATTAAAAAACAAATAATTAAATAATTAAACTTTATTATTATAAATATTTTTTAAATGTATACTTTATTGAAATGAATCCCTTTTAATTTTGTATAATTGAAATAAAAAATTTAGATGATAAATCTTATTATAACTATTTCTATTCATTTATTGATATATAAAATTTTATGGTATTATGTAATTTAAAAATATTATATATATATTATATTTTTAATTTATAACGGTATATTAATTATTTAAGCTCAGTTGGGCCGAGGCCAAAAACAACCCTTATTACAATATTCAAAATTACTTTTAGTTGCAGAGATTCTTTCTTTACATAGGTGTAGATTTACTCTAAATTACGGGATCGAGATCCATGTAGATTCTTCATCATTCTTGCTGAAATCTCCTTGTGGCAGGAGGCATGCCTGGTTTGCTTTTGTGCTTGCTTCCTTATTTGAGCCACATAGAACATGGAAAAGAAGGTAGGAGAAGAAAGCTTGGAGCACGTATCTCAGCCTTTGAAGTGTCTTGTTGAGCGTCGTATCGCTGAAGTGGTCCTCCGAGTTTAATATCTTTATCAAAATTTTGAGTCCCCAAATACTTGTATTTCCTTATTGCCTTTTTCACGTGCTATCTGATAGAATTTTAGCAGCCCAAGGATTTCTGTCTGGCTGTTGGTTCTCTGTCCAATGCCCCAGTTGAAGCTATCTTCTCGGCTTCCCTCCGAGGAGTAGATCACTCCACCTGCTCCTGCTATCCCTGGATTGCCTTTGGAGGCACCATCAAAAAAGATTATTGCATTACCCAGTTTCCTCCACCAATCTTGAAAATCTGAGTCTTTTTCTCGTAATCTCCATACAAGAGTTTTATTGGGGGCAAGTTCTTTATCCTGTCTCAAAAAATATATGTTCCCATCCATTTATTTTCTTCAGGGAGAAACGTGTTATCATTTTTAAGGGGGTAATTGGCCACAATCTTGAGGAGTAGTGCTTTTGCTTTTGCTGCCACCTTCAATGGGGAATTCAAAATGTTGTTGAAGATCTTATCGTTTCTTGCAAGCCATAATTTCCAACAGACATATTTAGGAACTACTTTCGAGATTCTCTTCCATGTTGACTTTCTTTGGGTCCTGTGAGGATATCACATTCTCCAGGTGCTGAAAAGGTTATCTATTTTGACTTGCAATGGGGTAGAGACATTGAGACCTTGGAGGATGCAGTCCCAGACTTCTTGAGCAAAAGTGTAATCCACGAACACATGCTCCAAGGCTTCCTGAGCTTTGTAGCAGAGAGAACACCAACGTGGCCCGTGAATGCCTCTTTTACTCAGATTGTCGCAAGTTAGCACTTTCCCATGCATTAAAACCCAAGTGAAGAAGTTCATTTTGGGAAGCCCAAGAGGATCCCAAATCTGTTTCCATACTGATGTAGTGTGGCTCGAAGCTTGTTGTGCTTGAAGAGAGGCAAATCCATGCCTTAGCTTGTAAATTCCAGTCTTTCCCCATCCCCATTTACCCATTGAACGCATGTGAACCAGTGCCAAGCCCATTAGCGCTTCTTCCAAGAGAGTCTTTTAACTATGTAGTTGTTCAAGAACTCATGGAATTTCCCAATTTCTCCATTTTCTGGAGTCATCCCAAGTTGAAATATATGCCAGGGTGAGGATTCCTTGCTGCATGAGGAAGTTCCTGATTTCTTTGATTGCTTCATTTTTGCTCAAAGGCGACTGTCCCATTATGCTGTCTTGCCATAGCATCATGTTTTTTCCATTGCCTGGGATGTGATACAAGTGATTTTGAAAGAACTCGAGCCCCCGGTGGTAGAGGTGCCATATCGATGTCCCTTTGATGTTATTATCTATCTAAATGTTTCTTAGTGTTTAGCCTTCTAGATATTTTTTTTTTTTTATGACCTGACTGACAGGGTGTTTGCTGTTTGAGAAGAGGGTCTAGCATATTTTGCCTCCAAGAGCCAAATTGGCAAGGCCTGTGTCTCTTATTTGCAGGTCGTCTTCATAGATGGATCATTTAATTATATCCCAATTCCCTAAATGGAATTTTCTTTGATTTCCTCTTCCTCCTCTCGAAAATCCTTGATCATTCTAGAGATCTATTATGTGATCTTCTTTGGAGCCATCAAAAAGGAAGCCTGATAAATTGGCAGGGAGGACAAAACAAATTTTATAAAGATGAGTTTGCCAGCATTGGTGAGCCATTTCCCTCCCCAAGCTGTAATCTTGGACTTAATTTTGCTTATTACCTCTTTCCACAACGATAATTTATTAGAGCCCAGGGTTATTGGTAACCCGAGATATTTGATTTTATCCCAAAAAGCATATCCCAAAAAGCCTAAGGAGTAGGCTATTCTCTAAATTGCTTGTTGATCCACATTCCACCGGTATATTGCACTTTTCCTTTTATTTATAAAAGCTCTCGATATGCTGTAGTATTTTTGAAGGATTCCACTGTAAACTTTGGCTATCTTGATGAAGGCTCCACCTAGAAGAAGAGAATCATCTGCGAATAATGCATGGTTGAGAGGCTCTAGCCCTTTCATCAACCTGACTCCTGGATCTATCCCTACTTTCTTTTCAGCTATTAGTTTTCTACTTAACGAGTATGCCATCAGTATGTAAAATAAAGGGGAGAGGGGGCAGCCTTGCCTTATTCCCCTCGAGGCTTCAAAATAGTTTGTTGGTCTGCCATTAACTAAAGGTGTTATCCATGGTTTTTCAATACAAGTTTTAATCAAATTGACAAAGTTAGAGCTGAAACCAAAGGAAAGGAGGACTTTGTACAGGAAAGAAATATTTACCCGGTCGAATGTGTTTGCCATGTCGAGCTTTATGAGCATACCTTGCTCCTGTCGAAGGTAACTGGAGTGTATGACTTCTTGCACCTGTATTACATTGTCTAGTATGTGTCTCCCTTTAATAAAGCCTCCTTGGGTGGGAGAAATGAGTTTCCCAAGCAATGGCTTGATTCTGTTTTCTAGCAATTTTGTCAGTGTTTTGTATGATGCATTGCAAAGCGAGATTCGCCTAAACCTATCAAAAGTGCCCGATTCACTTCTTTTGGTATTAATGCAAGGAAGGTAGAGTTAGTACTGCCTCCCACTTTGGCTTTTTGATGAAAATCTTTAATCATCCTCAGAAGATTAGTTTTTATTATTTCCCAGCAGATTCTATAAAAATGAATTGAGAAGTCGTCAGGCCCTGGTGCCTTGTCTGGTTCCATGGACCATATTACTTTACAGATTTCTTCCTCGGAGAAAGGTTTCGTAAGCCTAGTGTTGTCCTCCTTGCTTACCAAAGATGGAATGTGGGAGAGAAATTCCAAGATGACTTTTTCACTCCCATTCCCATCCTCTTTATACAGATTCTAGGAATGATCTTCTGCTACCTTTTTTAGCTGTTTTTTGACCTTTGAGCACAGTCCCATCTGAGCAAGTGATTTCAGAGATATGATTTCGAGATAGTCGGGCTCTATATTGCCTATGGAAGAAAGAGGTATTTCGATCTCTAGCTTTAAGCCAAAGGCTACGAGACTTAAGCCTCCAAGTCTCTTCTTCATGGCGAAAAGCGCAAAATGATTTGATTTAGGAAGCTTTTTCTTTTTCTAAATCTGAAGCAGAGATCTCCTTACTTTCCAAATCCATTTGCAAATCTGATAAAAATTGAACTGTCTCCTTTTTGTTGTTGGTAGGAGAATTTGAGGGTTCTTTAATCCATTTTTTCATAGCTCTCTTGGTTATTTTTAGTTTCTACTCCCACACGAAGCTGGGAGATCCTGTCACGGGTATGGACCATGCCTCCAGAACAATTTCCACGAACCCTTCTTTCCCTGACCAAAGCGGGTTGAATCTAAAGTGGATATGGCCCAAATTTTATTCCTTTTCCAGCTGTAAGGGAATAGGTTTGTGATCTGAGGCTAGCTTTGGGATAATTTTTGAGGATATCAATCTTTTTCCTAGCAACAAAGAGCTCTACGC
>APFE031310450.1:8905-32151 GCA_000404065.3 Pinus taeda
ATGCTAGGGTTTGAATGGTATTAGAGTTTCTGAAGTAATGGCGGGTATCTCTATTGCATTGGAGATCTAGTGCTATTTTTTCTCTCTTTATTGATGGTTAAAGTGAGTTGTGCAGGAAAATCTTGTTGAAGAAGATCAATGGGTGTTTGGGGAAATTCTCGGCTGAACCAGCCAACTCCCACAAGCATTTCTTGTAGAGCCTAGCTAGTTTTGATCCTGGGTTTATTATTTAAGTCTGTTTTTTGAATTGCGTGGGAGATTTCTAAAGCATTTCATTAGCAATCTGAAATTCTGAAAATATTTTGATGATAACTGACAAATCTGGCTTTATAGAGCTGTAATTTTGAAATTTTTGATCGGTTTGCAGGGTTTCATTTTAAAATTTTTGCATATATCTTCCGGATTTTGTTTTCTATTTGCAGGTTGCAGGTCTGAGATAAAATCTGAGAAATTATTCCCTGCACACATCAAGCAGTTAAAAGAAAACAAGAAATCGATTTGTTGCAACAGTGTATTCATCAGCCGTCCAACAATTTTCAAATGCACAGTGAGAAAAACACGGGCCAGGTGATTGTTGTAGCGTGGGCGTCAGGTAAAAAAAAAAAAAATGTTTTCAAAAACGATTCATCATTCTTTTCGTAAGTGCTGGGTATTTATCCAAGAGCTGCTCCATTAAATCGTTGCTGGAAGTTCAACATCCATTGAGCCACCAATCCCGCAACGAAACTGTGTGCTGCATCCTCTATTTCAGCGGTCGAGTGATTATTTTGCCATCGATTGCACAACAAGAGCGTGGGTATTTCGCTGCCAGCATTCGCAAACCCTCTCTAGGCTTAATCGCTGCCATTTCTGCTGGATTCGTGTGCCTATACCTCCCCATTGCTGCGGCTTCTCAAACTGTAACCCCATCCTCCGCAAACCCTCTCCTGACTTGCGTGCTGCGTCCGTTTGCCACCATCGCACCTGCATCTATACGCTCCAGTTCAAACGCTACCCGCCGTCGAACTTCCATACCCGCGTGAACCTGCAAAAACGTAAACCAAATTCGTTTTCATTTCATATAAGCTGTGGAGTTGGGCGTAGTTTTATGCGTAAGTGGAGTTTAGATACATTTATCATAGTTACGTAGGTTTAGAATTAAAATCAAAAATCGATTTCGTTTTTTTTTCTCATTTTTTTGTTTAGGTTTATTTGCATTTCAATCGTTTTAAATTTTGGTTTCATTTTGTGTAAAAATATATATGCGGGTTTAATATTTTTTAACTTCATTTTAAATAAAATAAAAAGGGTTCATAAAAAAGGGTTTAGGGTTTTAGATTTTAATTTTGATTTTTTTAGTTTTAGTTTTAGATTAGATTTTTTTTTAGACTTTTCTTTTAAAGTTTAAAAAAAAAAAAAATAAAAATCATAATTTTTTTTTTAATTTTTAAAATCATAAAAAAATACAAAAAAAAAAGAAGAAATTTCTTTTCATTTGAAAAATAGATTTAGATTTTTCTTTTAGTTATAAATTTCTTAAATCTTTTCTGAAAAACCATAAAAAATATTGTGGAAATTTTCTTGCCAGATTAGCTTAGGGGTTTATCACGCTTTATTGTCTTTGCTAAGGCTAAATTTTCTTTTTTGATGTGGAATGAATGTTTATCATTTTATGTGAGTTGGCATGCATGAATGATCATTTTGAAGATTAGCTAAATGAATATGATATCTGGTTAATGTTCGAAATTACGTGGTTGTGTATCGAGCTTTATCTTTCTAAGTTTCAAAATTGCTAGATCATCGTTAAAACATTGTGAATTTACTGGATATCTTGCATCGTTCAAGTTATTTGATGATAAATGATTGTTGTACACGGTTTACATTTCTGCAACATCTAGTAAGTAATCGTCTAATCATCAAACCCATAAGGCACTGGTCTATTAAATTAATAAAATCAATTTAGTGCTTGTTCCTTCGTGTCTCCTAATCCAACTGGTTCACAGTTGGTCGTCCATTTCCCTACAGGGTCTACCCCCCTTAGCCGCGGGAGACAGGCTTAAACGGAGAGATCGGGGATCAGAGTGACAGCCCCCAGTCTGAGCGTTGTCGTGACAATCTGTACGACAACATTTTTTGGCGTCGTTGCCGGGGATAGAGTTTTTTTTGTCCTTGGTCCTTTCCTTTCGAAGTTTTACCGTGTTTCACTTCCTGTCCAGGTGGCGACTCCACTTCATATATTATCTTCAAGAGTGTATACTAGAAGACATCCAAGTGGTCTGTGCAGTCCTGCTCCTGATCCTGAAAGGGCCCTCATAGTACGATTACACAGACTCTCTTCTCGTACACTTCTTGTAAATCTCGGACAAGAAGCCCTCTCTGATATCCATCTACTTTTTACTGGTCCAGTTGAGCACGACATCATGGATATATTCTCCCCATGTAACTTTGCTAATATTCCGGGTTATCCTAATGATATTCCAAAACATGGAATGGATAAATTGCCTATCTTTCAGGGAGATAACGCAATCAGTGCCAATTCGCATCTGAAAGCTTTTAGTTCATGGTTGGGGAAATACGCAAGGGCCGCTGATTTTAATCATGAAGATGTTAAAATGACCCTTTTTGTTCTAACTTTGGAGGGTGACGCTCTAGATTGGTTTACGGAAAAGCCTCAAAATTCATTTGATTCCTTACAATCAATTTTTAACGCCTTTAAAGAAAAGTATGTGGACAAGCGAGAGGGAAGACACCTTGTGAAAGCTATTAGCATAATAAAAAAGAGAGAGAATGAAACTGCTGAAGAATTTAATAAAAGGTTTAATGACATTATTAAAGAATTACCTCAAGACTATAAACCTACCAACAAATCTCTTCGAGATTTTTACATTGATGCATTTAGTCCTGAGCCATCTTATGAATTAAGGCGTGCTAGACTTAATGATTATAGGGATTGCCAAGCCTTAGCTATAGAGCTTGAAAAGGACAAGGCAACATCTGGAAAGTCTGAGATCCCAGGTTTCGACAGGGATGCTACGAAACTAAAAGAACCTAAAGGAAAAGCAGTTCAAGAACCTGAAAGTGAGCTTGTTCTCAAATTGCTTCAAAAGATTGAAACCATGGAAATTAATCATACTAAGGAAATAGCCACTTTGCAGAATAGGTTGGTCTAAATGGAAAGAACGCAAACGCAAAATTTTCAGCCTCGAAATAATAATAACAGAAATAACAATTGGCAAAGGAAGGGTCAATCTAGTGAGCACTCAGCAGAGACCTCCTAATCCGCTAACTAATTTGGTTGATAATGCTCCTCCTTACTGTCGGGTTTGTGATGCTCTTCATGAAGAGAACACTTGTCCCATAGAAGACTTTTAGATAATGGAATGTTTGGAACAAGTGATCAAATAAATGTAGTAGGTAACAAGTTCCCTTTGTCTATGGATGATTGGATAGAGGTCAAGGAAAAGAGTCGTGACGTTATGAATCCTTCATCAACTTTTAGCATAAATAACCTTGAAAATGAAGATGACATTTTGGCTAGGTTATATGGTGAAAAACCCTCTCCCGAGCAAATCCTGGAAATTGCTAGAGATAAGGGTTTGACCTATCAGAGAAGGGATAAAGATCAAGGCGGGAATCAAATTCCCCCTCGAACTTTTTACCCTGGTGTAAACTTTGGATTGGATGTCGATTTGGGAAGTTGGTTTAACAATGCAAAAATCTGGGTTCCTGTCTCCAAGATTGCTAAAATCCCTTCCCAAAGAGACAAGTTACTAAAAGCTATTCAAGCTTCTCAAGTAAATACTTCTCAACAAAAGACTTGGGAAGTTGACTATCATGATGCTCCCATATATTTGCAAAGCTTAGATGCTGATAACAAAGATCACCAGCCTTTCTTTATCACCTTGTTAGTTAATGGATATTATACATGAATATTTGCATGGGATTCTGGTGCATCAGCTTGTGTAATTGACTAAAGGGTCATGGAATAGCTTAATACTAAGATTCGATAGACCTGACTTAACATATTGCGCCATGGATTCTAAGAAAATCGAAGTGCATGGTTTAATCAAAGATTTGCAAGTTCATCTATCAGTTTACCCAGACATCATGGTTGTCATGGATATTGTTGTTGTGGATGTGCCTGATGCCTGGGGTATGCTGTTATCCAGAAAGTGGGCCTCTGATCTAGGAGGAAGCATTCAAATGAATTGGTCATATGGTATGATTCCTTCTCCTAGGGGTGATGGCTTTGTAAGGCTAAAAAGAGAGCCCGAAAGAAAATTTCATGTCGAAGATCCTAAGCGGCCTCACAATGAGATAATCAAAGAGCAATCTGACATTGGGAAATATGCCATCATGTCTAATTTCATAATTCCTCCTGATGATAAGATTAAGGATCTCAATAATAGAGTTTGGTACATGTACTTCGATGGTGCAACATCTAGGCATGGTAAAGGCGCTGGAATAGTGCTTAAATCTCCCCTTGATCACATTTTCAAGTTTGCCTATCGATTAGAATTTGAAGCAACCAACAATGTCGCTGAATATGAGGCTATATTGTTGGGGCTTGAATTGGCAAAATCTTTGAAGATTAAATTGCTTAGCATTAAGGGGGATTCTGATTTAGTTATCATGCAGCTTAAAAACAAATTTACATGCAAAAATCAAAGACTAAGGAACTATCGAAATGCTGTGTGGGATACTATGGAGCACTTTGATGCCCTTGACCTCAAAGCAATTCCGAGAGAGCAAAATAGTTTGGCAGATGAACTTGTTGTAGCTGCTACTACTTTCCAGTTATCTGATGAGCTAATTAAAGATAAGATCAAAATGGAAGTAATATTTAGACCATCTGTTCCAGATAACTCAGAGCATTGGCAGATTTTCAATGATGAAAAGCAAGTCATTCGTTTTCTTAACAGTTTGGATGAGTTTGAGGGTTTCCAGATACATTCTCAGGAGGATGGATCTTTAAATCATGAGCATATCATAAACCCTACTCCAAGGAATGTGGTTGCCTTAGAGCAACATTTTGACCGGCATGATGCCACGAAGCTGAGGGAAGAAAATAAGATGGATCCTGGCGAATATCTCGAAATAAACATTGGTACCTCTAAAAACCCAAAAATTGTTAAAATCGGTAAAGGTACTAGTGTGGAGGAAAGGAAAAGGATAATTGATTTACTTCGTAAATATCGAGATGTTTTAGCCTTTTCTTATGATGAATTAAAGGGTTATAGGGAAGATGTCATGGAACATACTATCCCTTTAAAAGATGAAAATGCTAAACCTTTTCGCCAGAAACTTAGGCAAATTAATCCTAAATTGGCCCCCTTAGTTCAAAAGGAGCTTGCGAAAATGCTTGCAGCGGGAATTATCGCTCAAACTAGGCATTTGACATGGTGTTCAAATTTGGTGATCGTTAGGAAGAAGAATGGTACGATAAGGCTTTGTGTCGATTTCCGAAACCTTAATCTAGCATGCAAGAAGGACAATTACCCTTTGCCAAACATGGGAAATTTGTTGCAAAGGGTAACCAGTTCTGGAATGATGTCGCTGCTAGATGGATTTTCTGGGTACAATCAAGTATGGGTTAAAAAGGAAGATCGACATAAAACCACATTCACCACACCATGGGGTACCTTTGAATACATCAGAATGCCGTTTGGATTAACAAACGTTGGGGCTACATTCCAAAGGGCAATGGATTATGCCTTCAAGGGATTAATCGGGAAATTTATTGAGATTTATCAAGATGATCTTACTATTTTCTCTAAAGATGGTATCAGTCATGTAAATCATCTTAGACAGGTTTTCGATAGATGTAGAGAATATGGGATTTCTTTGAATCCAGCTAAATCTATTTTTGGGGTAACTGAAGGGAAATTACTGGGCCATATTATTTCTAGGGATGGAATCAAGATCGATCCTGAAAGAATTGAAGCAATTCAAAAGATTCCCCTTCCTCATAATCTCAAAACCCTTCAATCTTTCCTTGGAAAGATAAATTTCATTAGAAGATTTATCCCAAATTTCACAGAGATAGCTAAGCCTATTCAAAGCCTTCTAAAGAAAGATGCAAAGTTTGTTTGGCAAGAAGACGGCAAAAGGGCTTTTCAAGAAATCAAATGTGCTATTGCAAGGGCTCCTGTCTTAGTTAGTCCCGATTACTCCAAGGATTTCATGATTTTTTCTTTCGCTTCCGAAGATACCATTGCTGGTGTCCTGCTTCAAAAGAATAAAGAGAGTCATGAGCAGCCCATTGCTTTCATGAGTAGAGCACTTCAAAATTCTGAATTGAAGTACAATACCATGGAAAAGCAAGCTTATGCCTTGGTCAAGTCTCTAAAGCACTTCAAAACTATGTGGGATTCTAAAAATCATTGCTTTCGTCCAATCTGCTGTCAAAGATATATTAACTCAAACTGATTGTTTAGGGACTCGTGCTAGGTGGGTTACTAAGATACAAGAATATGATTTAGAGATTAGACCCACTAAGCTAGTTAAAGGCCAAGGTTTGGCTCAAATGTTGACTGAAAGTAATGAAAAGACTCTTGGTTTGTTTTGTGTTAGTAATCTATCTTCACCTGAGTTGCAGAGATTAGGAGAGCATGAGTGGTATAAGGACATAGTTTATTACTTGATGAATATTTCCTGTCCTAACCATTTAGTTGCTCATAAGAAAAGGGCTCTTAGATTAAAAGCCACTAAGTATTGCCTTATGAAGGACGGCCTTGGATGGCGAAATCCTGAGGGCATAGTGCTTAGATGTGTTGATGATGTTGAGTCCAAGAAGTTAATTTATGAGTTTCATTCAGGATTTTGTGGTGGTCATTATGCTGCTAGAACTACCGCCCACAAAATCCTGAGAACTGGTTATTATTGGCCGTCAATCTTTTCTGATGTGCATAGGTTCGTTAGAAATTGTCAAGCCTGTCAACTATTCACTGGGAAACAGAAGCTTGCTGCCCTGCCCCTACAACCTGTCATTGTAGAGGCACCTTTTCAGCATTGGGATCTGGACTTCATAGGGAAGTTCCATGAAAATTCTAGCAATGGATACTCATGGATTTTGACTGCTACAGATTATTTCACTAAGTGGGTTGAGGCCATTCCTGCTAAGAATGCCACTGAAAAGGTTATCATAGATTTCATTGAAAATAACATCATTACTAGATTTGGTGTCCCTGCCAAGATCACTACTAACAATGCCAAAGCTTTCAGTTCCGCAGAGTTTTCATCTTTCTGCTTCAAGTATGGTATTGTCTTATCTCATTCGTCAAATTACTATCCTCAGGTAATGGTCTGGCTGAATCAAGTAACAAGAATCTCATAACCATTATCAAGAAGATAGTAGGAGATAATAAGAGATCATGGGATAGCAAAATCAAGTATGCTTTATGGGCAGATAGAATCACTAAGAAGAAGGCTACTGGTAAATCTCCCATTGAATTAGTTTACGGCTTGGATGTAAACTTACCTGTGCACCTTAAGTTGCCAGCGTATCAGCTCCTTCAAAATTTTTCTACTGACAAAGATGTTCAAAATAGGATAGATCAAATTGTGGAGTTAGATGAAGCTCGTAGGACAGCTTTCGATGCTATATGTAAAAATCAGTCTAACATTAAGAAAAGCTTTGATAAATATTCTCGATCTAGATCTTTGCAGGTGGGAGATATGGTATTGCTTTGGGACCGCAAAAATGAGAAACCAGGAAAACATAAGAAGTTCGACAGTTTGTGGCTTGGACCTTACATCATTCGAGACATAGCCGGACCAAACTCATTCCACTTGAGCAGATTGGATGGCGAACCACTTGATCTACCTGCGAATGGCCAAATGCTCAAGTTGTTCTTCAAAGATGATATCTGATACCATGGGGCATCCTTTGTATTGTATTTCTAACCCTACTCCTTGTCATTTTCAACATTTCGTTTCTGTTTTAGGATTAGATTTACTTTTCATGTTATTAGATAGTTGATTAATGAAGAGCTTCTATCTTTCATGTGCTTAAATGTTATATGATGATTTTTTAATGGACGCTACTTATATTTTGTTTGGTATTGCATGGGTGCAGATTCTGGATTCTCACATTCCTACAGTGCAGCAACATGTCCCCAAGTAGAGCCAGATGTTGACCGCTGCGTGTCAACTACCCATAACAATACGCCCCCTTTTTTTTCGCAAAAAGGGGCAGCGCTTGATCGAGATGTTCATGCCATTCAGCAGTCACTGTCATTCCCCTGATCTTATTAAAGTTGTAAACCCAATCTGCATTTTGATGTAAATAATCTTAGCAGAGCTGAGTCATGTATGTAAATTGCCTAGGTGGACCTAATTTTCTAGTGATAATCTTCATTCCGGAAGGTTTTTCGTCTCACCGATCCATGATCGGCAGAGTTTTCCTTCAACCTGACCCCAAAGCCGGAATGAATCTTATCATTAGAGTCTTAGGAGAATCCTAGTGTGTTAATTTGCTAGATTATGTTTGGTCGCAGAACTGGGTGGTCTATGAGGGTCTGTCAAAGGGCTTTTCCCCCTCGGAGATGTAAAATTTGTGAAAGTCTTGATGTAAAGAGTCTTGAGGGTTGAAAATGTTAATCCCCTCATGCGTCTTAGGTCCTAGGTCCTAGGGAAATTTCTCCAAAGGCTATGTTTGATGATCCATAAAAAATAAAAGGTAAAAATAATAAATAATAAAATAATAAAATAAAATAAATAAAAAATAATAAATTTAAAAATAATAAAATAATAATATTTTGAATTTTTTAATTCGACGGATGAGATTAAGAGATGTCTTGATCCTCATCGACGGTCGATATTGTTTTGACATGGATCACTCAAACTAGCCATTGGGATTTTTTCCTTTAAGTAGGGTGCTAGGGGTCATTTGAGATCATCAATTGGATCTGAGTCTTGTGCTGAAGAAGCTCTCTGTGTAATCTTTTTCTGGTGCTAATAAAGAAGACTTTGGGGTCAAAAGCTTGCTGGTGTTACTCTCTTAATGTGCTGTGAGCAAATTTTATTTCTGCATATTTTAATTTTCAGCCGTTAATGACAACTTAATGAAGAGTATTGTTGAGCATAGGTATCTTGTTCACATGCTAGGGTTTTAGTGGTATTAGGGTTTCTAATGTAATGGCAGGTATCTCCATTGTGTTTGAGATCTAAGTACTGCTTTTTCTCTCTTATTTGACGGTTAAAGTAAGCTGTGCAGGAAACCCTTGAAGATCAGTGGGCGTTAGGGGAAGTTCTAGGCTGAACCAACCAACTCCCATAAGCATTTTTTTTGCAGAGCCCAGCTGGTTTTGACCCTGGGTTAATCTTTTAGGCTTTTCTCTTAATCGCATGAGAGATTTTCCTAAAGCATTTCATTAGCTATCTGAAGTTTTTCTTAAAATTTTTCAATCATCACTGATATATCTGGCTTTATAGAGCTGTAAATTTTGAAATTTTTTTTGGGTTTTCTAGGGTTTCATCTTCGCATATATATTGTCCAGAATTTGGTTTTCTGTCTACAGGTCAAGATTGTCTGTGTTTCTGATCAAAATATATCATCTACGCTGCTGTTGGTTCTGCTGTTTAGCGTGGGCATTGATGCGATCGTATGTGTTGCATCTATCATCCGTTCCATCTGCTGCTGCCCTCCATCATCAGATCCCGCGTGAGTAAGACCCTGCAAATACGAAATCTGTTTGAGGCAAGTTTCAGTACTCCATACGAGCCAGGTAAGTGCGTATTTTTGTTTCTCTGCGTGGGCATAGTTTAAGTTTGAATGCGGGTTCATCATCAGCGTAGGGTTTATTTATCCCTGAAATCGTTTTGTTTAACTAAAACTTGGTCCCATATCAGTGCGTATCAGCTCTGCGTAGGGTTTATTGATATTCTGAGCATCGTTTCCGTTTGCATAATCAACAGTTGTCTTCTTTTCAGCGTGAGCCTGCAAACGTTAATCAATAGATAAGTGTGTGATCTGGAAGTTCCTGCGTCCAAAAAACCTGTCCGTTCCAGTCATTCCCGTGTCCATTCTCCTCTGCCCGCAGTCAAATCATCAAACCCGTCCGCATAACCCTGTTCGCCGCCATCGTTCAGCCCGTTTATGCGTTTTTGTCCGCAGTCGAACCCCCGACCCTCTCCGTGTGAACCTGCAAGTTGATCTCTACGCGCGGATTTGGCACAGCGTCACGTTGTGTAGCCTATCTCCAGCCTTCTTTGTTAATCCTACCGCTGCATTCTTTTCCTATGCCCGCCGTCAAAACTTGAGCTTGTACGCGGACCTGCAAAATCTCAAATCTGATATAATTGTGGACCTTTGTATTTTTTTTTAAAATCGATTTCATGGCGTGTTAGTTACATTAGATTTTTTTTTAGTGTGTCGTAGATCAGTAAGTTCAATTTTATTTGATTGCGTTGTGTTAGGGTTAGTCTAGTTTTATATATTTTTATGTTATGATATAGTTTCGGTTTCATTACATTTTCATTGCATTTAGTTATAGTTAGGGTTTCAGATTTAGATTCAAATTTTTTTAGATTTTAATTTTTTTAGTTAGATTTAAAGTTAGATTTCCTTTTTTAGATTTTGTGTTAAAAAATATAAAAAAATTAAAAATTAAAAAAGTTTTGCAAAAAAAGGTGCTTAGGGTTTTTAGGGTTTTAGATTTTTTCATTTTATTTAATTTAGTTTAGTATAGATTAAAAAAAAATAGATTTTTTTTAGTTTAATTTTGTTTAAAAAATAAATAAAAAATCATAAAAAAATATATATTTCTTTAGATTTGATTTTTTAGCTTTAAATTTTTATGTTTGTCAGAAAAGCACAAAAATTAGCATCGTGGAAATATTTTGCCTATTAAAGTCTCAGCCTGGAAATTTTATCATGTCCTATTTTGCATTGTTGAGATTAAAGTTTTAATGTGGGATGAACGCTTACCTTTATGAGATTTGGCATGCTCAAATATAATATCTGGTTGATGCGCTAATTTACATGGTCATATCTCTCAGAGTTTATTTCCTTTTAATTTGCCAGATCATTGAGAATTTACTGATATCTTGCATTTTTCGAAGTTATTGATGTTAAATGATAGTTGTGCACAGTTTACATTCCCGCAACATCTGTTAAGTGATCATTTTGACACCAAACCCATAAGGCACTGGTCCATTAAATTAAACAAATCTACTTAGTGCTTTCCTCTTTCGTGTCTCCCAAACCAACTGGTTCGCGGTTGGTCGTCCTTTTCCTTTCAGGGTCTACCCCCCTTAGCCGTGGGAGACAGGCTCAAACGGAGAGATCGGGGATCAGAGTGACAACCCCCGGTCTGAGCATTGTCGTGACAATCTGTGTGACAACAAGGTCCACAAGGGGTTAGCTTCCCCCTCCCCTTGTCCATACTTTGGGTCAAGCTTGGAACGATGCCTTGGAGGCTGATGCAGCTAAAAAGAAAGGAAAAAGCATAATTTGGCCATTCTCAATAGGAAATGTACCAGAAAATGCAAAAGATGGTCGGGATATACAAATTTAGCATGTGGGCAAAAGCCAAACATGAGCTCTACCCCTATCATTATGGCCATCACCCTAGTTCTTGGGGCCCCTTATATCGTCCCCTTACATCATTAAGGAACCCATGATTGTCCCAACCCTTGGTGGGCGATGAATTGCCCAACCTTAAGGGGGTATTCACTGTTATATCTCACACATCATGCTCTCATCCCCTGGAGTCTCGAGTAGTTATAAAGAGAAAAATCAATAAAAGGCAACAAGCATATGAAGAAGGGTGGAAAAACAAAGGCTAGGGTAACTCATGTACCACGATTGCTCCCTCCTACATTCATACACCCAAGTGTGGGCTTCCCCTTATCATAGCTACCCTTGTACTATGGCATGTGGCTTGGAGCCTTTACCTTGATGCCCCACT
The DNA here is from genome assembly GCA_000404065.3 of Pinus taeda. Taxonomy (NCBI): domain Eukaryota; kingdom Viridiplantae; phylum Streptophyta; class Pinopsida; order Pinales; family Pinaceae; genus Pinus; species Pinus taeda. The sequence goes on from APFE031310450.1 coordinate 20,797, forward strand.
CTATTCCATCAGTATATCACATGCCACCTGCCATTTGATGGATGTACCATGGACATGTCACTCCCCTTAGAGGTTGAAACCACCTAATATGGTCCTTGGTTAACCTTCTTCTTGAATTTGGAGACACTTGTACGTTCTAAAGCCCACTATGGAAGGGCATGCCACTATGAAGTGTACACATGGTTCCATGATTTTGTAAGCTCATTTACTCAATTGCACTAATGTTTGGTTGTACTGGAAGCTGAGGGGACACATTGGATCTTATATAGAAATGCAAGTGGGTCTTCATCTTGGCTTTGGTCTCCCTATATGGGGTCCAAGCCATACAGAGGGTCATATTGGCATTTGTAGGGTGAACGTTGAGAGTCATGGGCCTCCACCATAGTAGAGAACAGATTGCCACTTCATGCGATCCTTCAGTTCCACTCAGTGTTTATTCGTGTTCCATTTATTTGACGATGATGATGCACCTGGGCCACCTTGTCCAGTCGGCTACACTCTTGCACCACACACTTGGCCGTCGATCCACAATCCAAATGAGGATGTGTCTCACCATGGGAAACAATGGGAGTGCTTGCATAATTATTCCAGTCCTTACAGATGGGATACATGCTTGTTCAATTCATTTGGAGACCCATGAGGATGTATTGTGCCCCCATAGCCACTTGGAGGCACCATAGGTCATTTGCTTGGATTATTAAGGGGCCACACCCTTTATCACTATATTTGGAGCCCATCCATTTATTTTGGCACATGTTGGACTCCACTAGGCCTCTTCAATGGCCCTTCGACCTATTGTATCTATCATTTTTCCCTCTTGAGAGGCTTATTTTTGTATTATGGAGCTATCTTGGCGGGCTTGTCACTAAGTAATGTTACTTTTGCACATTATTTTATTAGTTGGGGCATCATTAGGCCTAATTAGGCAAATCAAACCCCTTAGAGGAGGATATATATTGATGTGATGATCATTTCATTTGATCATCACTTGGATCTGGATCCTTATCTCTTCTTGAGAATTTTGCTATAGCTATTGGAGGACGAATTAGATATCTTTGATGCATTTTGATGTTTGGAAATCTTGTCTTGGTCTTGGAGCTTCGATTTTTTGTCTCTCTTGATGATTGGATGATTTGCTATACTTGTAAGTGCTTCATTCATGATCTATCTCTTTATCTATGTCGCATGTATAATGTATGAAAATATTTGCTCATGAAGCTAGAGTTGTTGCCCTAATGGAAATGCGAATTTGTTAAATCTTGCCTTTGTGAGGGTTTTTCATGTTTCATATTTGGTATAGTGCATGAATGTCCTAGGGGTATAAGAACTTCATAATTCCCTTGATAAGTCATCAATTGCAGCACCAAAGAAGTATAAATTTTCCTAGTAATCTAATTGTTTCCTTTAGGGCTATACGAAATTGTTGGGGAACTCTTTGATTAGGTAAGAGAAACTCTAAACATTGAAATCTCATTGACTCCATTCTCCCTAATAGGCTAAGCACTGGGCTAGTCCTTCATGATCACCAAAACAAAGATCTTTTTCATCTCCTTTTCTCTTTTTATAAGCCATAATCCTAGGGTTTCCTAGGCCATTACACAAACTCAATTGTAGCCATCCAAATTAATGAAATTTGGTCTAGAACTGCATTGGTGTGTCCTTGGGAGGTCCTTCAATTTTGAAGCCATTCTAATGGTTGAATCTCATGTTTTTACAAGCCCTAGCTCAAAGACCATTTCTCCCTAGGTTTCCTTTGGTTAGTGGCTTTTTATTTGGTTAATTATCCCTTCTTTTTCAGAGGCGAATACTTTTCTGGGTTTTTTCACTCACGTTTTACCCCAAAGTCGGGGTGACAATTTGAAGGTTGAGCCCCTAACACATCTTCGTGTCTAGAGTCGATGTATATTACCATACTAGATCACACAAAAAAATTCGTCGAATTTAGTTAGGTCTAGGCAGTCATTTTTTAATTTTTTAGATTTCCCGCAGGTCAAAAATTGCAAATAAAATTGTTCTTGTAACGTGATAAGTGATGTCTAGAGAAGTTGTATGAGATATGAGTAATGAAATTTACACCTCACCCTCAACTTTGTACTATGACACACTTTGATGGGTTAAAAATGTGTTTTGAACCCTCAAAACCCACTTTTTCTAAGTTTAGTGGGAAATCTGGCAGTTAATTAAGCTAGAAATTCAATAAATGGAGAAAAATAAATATCATGTTATGAAACCAGCATACCAAATGTTATGAAGTCAGCTCACAAAAAAAATAGAAAAGATAGATGAACGCCTTAGAAATAAGCCTCTTCGAGGGGGCAACCTCCTTTACATTACACAAATGAACAATTCTTGGATGATACAAATGACAAGACCTCCTTTCTATATATAAGAGTCTAAAGGGTCATAATATAATCAGAGCTGACATAACAATAATAATGTAAGGGGCAGAATAATAACAATAGTAAGCTTCTATGGGGCACAATGATAACAATATGGGGACTACATGGGTACAACAATATAATAAGGGGGTTGTACTAATAACAATAAGGGGTTATACTAGTAGTATAGGGACCTAACATGCCCTTCTCCTTTAAAAAGTGTTGTCCTCAACGCTTGAGTAGTTCTTGATGCTTCTGTATAAAATTCTTGTCCTCCCATGTGGAATCTTCAGCGGATAAATTCTTCCACTTGATGAGATACTCTGAAATTGATCGATTTCATAGCTGTCGGGTTCTTGTTTCTGTGACTGCTCCAGGATCCAATATGATTTTTCCTTCCTTATCAAGTTCTGAGAATATTGTTTGAACTAGGATCTTCTGCAACTTTTGAATGAGTGGCCACACTTCTTCATCCTTCTTCCATTCATCCCTTGCTTCGTTTATCCAATCTAATTGGATAATAGAAATAGCACAAAACAATGCTTCCACATCCTCATCCTTTCTTGAGAATGCATCTACAACAAAATTTTGCTTCCATTTTTCTCTTTTTTCTTCCAATTGTTGTGGTGTAAACCTTGTAGGTTGTGGAAAGCTAGGAGAAAAAACACTTCCATAATTATAGTCGTGAGTGGTGGGATTCCTTGTTTCCATAATTTCGCTTTGCCAACCTGAATTCCTTCTCCAATGAATCAGGTTCCCAAAGACGAACCTCGTGTTGAAGGTTATCCTTTAAAGTCTCTATGAAGACATCAACCATTTTCTTCTCTGGAATATCATTTACCCTTATATTCAATTTTTGGAAGTCCTCAATGTGTTGTACCATTGAACCCTTTTGTTTGAGATTTATGAATTGGCTAAAGAAGGTGTTTCTCTTTGTATCCTCATAATGTGCTATTATTTCCTCCATGAAAAATGACCACGTAACAAGTGGTTTATGAGAACAAAGCCCTTTATACCATAAAAATTGATTCGATTCTAAATAATTAAATGCAATGCATACCTTTTGTAAGAGTGGTACACCATGTGGATCAAAATATTTATCCATCTGTAGTATCCAATTTACTGGATCCTTGCCATCAAACTTCCTCATCTCGCTTTTTCTTGATTTTAGGAGCTTGATCTTGAAACGACTGTAAATTTGTACTTTCGGATCTTTAAGTTCTGAAATTTCGGTCTATAATAGCCCTCTCAGTCCTCTTTCTAACTCTGCAACTCTGAGCACAATTGGATCCCTAAAGAAAGATATATTCCCAATCTCCCCCGATGACCTAATTATAAACTGGTTCAGTAGAGCGAACTTGTACGACGTGCCACGTATCACTATTTCAACCTTAGGTTCTGAAACTTATACCCAAACACAATACAATCTGTTCTCTTTCTGTAACTTCTTACAAAAATTCAATCAGATGCTCAGAGCGAAAGTTATGATGATTTTCCCAAGGTCACCTGTTTGGAATGTAATTCAGGGATCTACAAAAACCCTAACTTCCTCAGATTATATCTCCGAAAATATAGCGAGACAAGATCTGAAATTCATACCCAAGGTTCAAACCGAATTCTTCTCAAATGGATTTTTTTTAGCTTCTGAAACTTTGTAGCAAAAACGTTATAGAAAAAATTCCACAATGACCTGTTTTAGATGAAATTCTGGAGCTTGCAAAAACCATAACTTCCTCAGATCATATCTTTGAAAATAAAGCGAGACAAGACCTGAAATTCAGACCCTAGGTTCAACGAGATTTCTTGTCAAATGGGCTTTTTTGTTAGCTTCTGAAACGTCGTAGAAAAAAAGTTATAGCAAAAATTCCATGATGACCTATTTGGAGCAGCGAAACCTTAGAATCCAAAGCTCTAATACCAAATGTTATGAAACCAATTCACAAAAAGATAGAAAAAATAGATGAACGCCTTAGAAATAAGCCTCTTCGAGGGGGCAACCTCCTTTACATTACACAAATGAACAATTCTTGGATGATACAAATGACAAGACTTCCTTTTTATATATAGAAGTCTAAGGGGTCATAATATAATCAGAGCCAACATAACAATAATAATGTAAGGACACAATAATAACAGTAGTGGATTTCTATGGGGCACAATAATAGCAATATGGGGACTACATGGGTACAACAATATAATAAGGGGGTTGTGCTAATAACAATAAGGGGTTATACTAGTAGTGTAGGAACCTAACATACCCACACATGCTAAATGTTGTGGAAATGAGGTGGAAAATTATGGGGGAGTTAGAGTGAAGTCCCAAGGTGATGTGGACTCCTAAAATCAAGGAAAGGACATGTGATCAAATAAAATCAAATTTTTGGCATTAAAGGAGAAAGTTGCTTACTTAGAAATTCGAATTTGTGAAGTTAATGCACATTTGGGAGGATTTGGGAGAATATTTGGTGGAGATTTTTGTGGGAAATTGTCCCCACATGGGTTACCACCCATAAACACTTGTCATTCTATCATAAAATTCGAATTTGGCACATAAGGGAAGAAGAAAATGATGTCCACTTGCTAGAATTCGATTTTTACATTTCAACAAATTCGAATTTCTCTTTGGGATTGTCACCTCATGCCACTTGTTTAAACACTTCTACATTGGGATTGGCTCCAATGCCATTTTTCATTGTCATTCTTCATTCGGATTTGCTCCCAACTCTCTATATAATAGAGCCATGGCCTCTCATATTGTATCATGTAATACGAGTTATTGTGTTTGAAGAGACTCTGTGGGACTGTATTCACTACTCGCAATATAATACAACAGCCTTTGGGGTAAAGCGTGATGGTGTTTTCTCCTTGCATGTGTGGTAAATTCTTGACCTATTGTTATGCTTCTATTTATTTCATCATGTCATTATTTCTTTCATGCTTGTTTCAAGTTATGTTAGTATGTAGCTATCTCATATTAGCATAAGAATTAATTATTTGCTTTAGGAAAAGAAATCTTCTAATGGATAATAGATGTATCTCCAGGAATTCTTTCCACTGCACTTATTTAATTTCATGTCGATTTAATGATTTGTGATAAAGTTTTGTAAATGAATCATTATTTGGTCAAGCTTTTCTAGCGTGAGAGGAAATTCTTGGAGGAATCAACCCATTCTTGAAAAATATTCAACGAGAACCTGCATGTTTTGAATTCCAAAGTCTCATCTATATCTTATTCATGTCTTGCAGAGATTCTTTCAAGTTTCTTAAAGCTTTTATTTTTTGCATCAAAATATCAAAATTGGAAAAATTATTTTTTACGTATTGTATTTCATTTATCAATATCTGGCTATTGCAAAGAGCTAAGTCATGGCTAGTCAAAGAGGAGAGCTTGCTCATACTCTTTGGCCTAGCCTCTTGTAGATTATTTTTGTAACATATTTTGTTGTCATCTTGGTCTAACATTTGAGTTATTTTCGTATCATTTTGAGCAAGATAGTTTCCATGCTTTGATTTGTAGACTTATTCATCTTGAAAGCATTTATAATATCTTGTGCTAACAATTTAGTGTTTCACTTTTCAGGGTTATTTTGGCTTTCCATTTGAAAGCATTTCACTTCATTAAGCAAAATACAATTTCATTTCTTAAAGAGCAAATACTTGGAAGACACTGGTTGTATATGTATTTCATGCTTATCTTATGATGGTTATTGCTCATATCAATTTTTTTGCTTATAAATCTTAAAGAAATCATCTATTTAACTCTAACAATTTTCCTAGAAACTCACATCCTTTTTAAGTTAACTATTCATTAAGGAACACCCCCCTTAGTTAACCTAGGAGGTAGCTCAAACGAAAAGAGTCATGATTAGTGTGACAGCCCCATCTCTGAGTTCCCTGCCACCTACCACACCTTGTGGGGTTAAAGGCTTTTCCCACTAACTTGTAGGTAGGTGTAGGCGGTAGGGTCAACAGGACCCTAAGGCTAAACTTAGGAAATTAAAATAATTAATGAGTATTAATCTAAACTGTGGGTGTAACTTCTAGAAGAAGACAAGGATCGCCAAAATGATCTAAGCCATTGATTAGAAGTTAATCTGGATCACTGGTTGTCCAACAGAAAGATATAAGAAGAGGCTTGAGGTGCAGAACATATCGAATGAAGATCAGAAGATCGATTTTCTGAAGCAGAGCAGCTGCCGAAAAGAATTTCGAAGTGATCTTTTGCAGTGAGGGGCAGGGATAGTTACGATTGGAGATTTCTCCTGATCAGGGAATACTCAGTGGAGAAGGAAAAGAGAGATCTAGGAGAGGCAACGCAGAGCCAGAAGAGGCTAACACAGGGCCACGTTGAGGCAACGCAGAGCCTTGAGGAGGTCTGAAAATTTGCTAGAGAAATCAATTTCAAAGGCTAAAAGCCGGGGTGTGAGACAGGGAGGTTAAAATCAAAGTTCCTGAGTAGCAAATCGATCAACAAAAGGGGTGACGCAGTCCCTAGAGGCTGTGACATTGGGCTAACACAGTGACTGCACAGAGGCAACCAGGGGTCGTTCATTATGTGGTTGGATCAGTCAGATCTCCGTGATAGTTTGAGGTAATCTCACTTATCTCTCTGTCAGTGATATTCTCTGTATTGGATAGCCAGGGGGGCATCTAGAGATTGTATTTAGAAATTACTACTGCTTAATAATAAAACCCTCAGTTGTTGCACAGGTTTTCCCACACTGGGTTTTTCCGGGGGCATTTCCAAAAATAACTGTGTAGATGTTTTGTGTATTTCCTTCTTTTTCAATTTCTTGTTGCCACATTTTATTTAAATGGTGAAGGTTGCAATGTATTAGTTTCACTATAGAAAACAGTAAACAATGTTGTTCAGTAATTAACAAATAGAAGAAACATAATCAGTCACTGCAGTAGAAATTTGGGCATCCAAATTTTCACATGGTATCAGAGCTACAGGTGAAACAAGAGAATAGTGCCGGAAGAGCCCAACGCTAAAGGAGGAAGGGAGTTCGAAATTCCTGCAAAGGCAACAATTCGAATCCCAAGAGGAATTGCAGAGTACCGGCCAGGAGGGCAAAATTTTCGTGGTAAATCTCTCTCTGAGTGAGTTGGCAGAGAGGTAGGATTTCTAGATCGAAATTTGTCGGCGACAGAGGGAGCAACGCAACAGTAGCTTCAGCAAAGAGGAGTTTCTGGTGGGGCATAGTTTTCTGCAGGCAGTTGTTGGGAAAAAAGACGTCAGAAGGAACAAGAGAGACACTTGAGGGAATTTCTTCCTCAGAGAATTTCTAGCCAGGGAATTCGAATTCTCATTTGCTGAGCAACAGCAGGAGAGAGGAGGCCATTAGAATTTTTCAATTGGCAAAGATGGCAGCCAGTGGATTGAGAGATTAGGATAGGTTGGATGGTGCATCCAACTATGTGATCTGGAAGGCAAGGATGTCGTGCCTTCTGGATGAGCATTTTCTCAAGATCTACGTCGACAGCGTGGTAGTTGAGCCACAGATCCAGATCCGCTCAAGAAGTACAAGGGAGAAATGGCGAAGACCAAGAGAATGATCCTCAATGGAGTGAAGGATCATATAGTCTGTCACATCACTGGCAGAGACACCGCCAAAGAGATGTGGGATGCTTTGTTGATGCTATATCAGGGATCTTCCGAGCTGCAGAAAATGTACTCGGAGCAGAAAATGAGATCTATGCAGATGCAGAAGGGGGAACGCATTGATTCATTCCTTACTAAGCTTCAGGAGAACTGAGATGAGCTAGCAGCAGTGGGGTCAACACCTCAAGGTTCCGAGATGGTAAGACTGGCCCTGAATTCAATTTCTGAGGAGTGGCAACTTTACGTCCAAAGCATCCTGGGCAGGGCGACTTTGCCAGATTGGGATGGAATGTGGCAGATCTTAAGCAAGAGAACCTGAGGAGAGACTTGGTCAAGTGTAAACTTGATGGAAGCAACAGTAGTGGGTTGAAGCCCAAGGAGGAGGAAGAAAATGCAGCCTCACATCTAAGGGGCAGCAGGAGCATCAGAAGAAGAAGAAAGATGTTTTGAAGATCAAATGCTTCAGGTGTGGTGAATTCGGTCACTAAGCAACACAGTGTTCTCTCATGAAGAAGGACAAAGATGAACAGCATGATCTGAAGGTTGCAGCTGCAAAGATAGAGGAGGAGGAGTTCGCCATTGCAGCCCAAGCATCTCCAGGAGGGAGGTGGAGTGATCTAGAGCTATAGTTCGAAAGGACTGCAGATGAGAAGGAACCTTGAGGAGCCCACCTCTCGGATCAATTCCTTGCTATGAGAGCCCATATCATAAGTAGCGGGATGGACCAGTGTCAGTTAGTGCAGAGGAGTGCCGGAGTGAGTGTCAGTAGTCAATGGACAGGATGTCAAACATCAACAGCGCAGAAAGAGATGTTACAGAATAAAGTGATGCTTCAGCAAGGTACATTGCTAGAGTATATGCCTCCCTAAGAGGGAGTGTTGATTTCTGGTAGCATCGAATGTGCTCTAAGTCTCAAAATTTGCAAGGAGACTTAAACGCATGCACTCTCCAATACCCAAAAATTGTTTTGGGAAATTCCACCCGGAGACAGTTTTATTAAAATAATTAATTATTTTTAATGGGACCCTAAGTCTAAACTTAGGAAATTAAAATAATTAATGGGTATTAATCTAAATTGTGGGTGTAACTTCTAGAAGAAGACGAGGATCAAGTCAAAATGATCTAAGCCATTGATTAGAAATTAATCTAGGTCGTTGGTTGTCCAACAGAAAAGATATAAGAAGAGGCTTGAAGGGCACTTGGAGAACACATCGAGTTAAGATTAGAAGATCGATTTTCTGAAGCAGAGCAGCTACCGGAAAGCTTTTGTAGTGACGGGAAGGGATAGTTCCGATTAGATATTTCTCCTGATCCGGCAATACTTAGCAAAGGAGGCAAAGAAAGATCCGGGAGAGGCAGTGCAGAGCCAGAATAGGTTGATATAGGGCCATGTAGAGGTAGCTCAGAGCCTTGAGGAGGTCCGAAAATTTGCTAGAGGAACCAATTTTAGAGGCCAGAAGCCAGGGTGTGAGACCGGGAAGTGAAAATTGAAGTTCCTTGGCAGCAAATTGATCAGTAGAAGGGGTGACGTGGTCCCTAGAGGTTGTGACGTTGGGTTGACGCAGTGACTGCACAGAGGTAGCAAGAGGTCATTCATTCTGTGGCTAGATCAGTCAGATCTCCAGTGATAGTGTGAGGTAATCTCACTTATCTCTCTGTCAGTAATATTCTCTGTATTAGATAGCCAGGAAGGTATCCAGAGATTGTATTCAGAAATTACTATTGCTTAATAATAAAACCCTCAGCTGCTGCACCATTTTTCCCACACTGGGTCTTTCCAAGGACATTTGTCAAAAAATAACTATGTAGATGTGTTGTGTATTTCTTTCTTGTTCAGTTTCTTGTTTCCACATTTTATTTAAATGGTGAAGGCTGCAGTGTATTAGTTTCGGTGTCTACCGTAGAAAACAGTAAATAATGTTGTTCAGTAATTAACAAATAGAAGAAACATAATCAATTACTACATTAGAAATTTGGGCATCCAAATTTTCACAAGGATTACTTAGAAAACCCTATTCTCCTAGGATTCTTAGGTCTAGGGCACTTCATAACAAGAAATACTCCTCAACCCTAGGTCTAGGTCTCCCTCTACCCTTTCCTGGAGAGTCATACATCTTGCTTCTAAAGCAAGCAAGCCCTATCATTAGAGTCTCTCCTCTGAATAACCTCTTGAAATCACTGCCTCCACACTATTGATACATTGTTCTTATTGATTTCCGTAATACCAGGACTCCTCCCAATGGTGAAAGTTTGTAAAGAACAAGAAGCTTTAGCTAAGGTGACAGTGGGATATTGCTCCATTGTTGCCACTTGACCTAGTAGTTTCTCTATAGGAACCCCTCCTAGGACCCCTGTTAGATTGAGCAATAACAGGTCGCACACAAAGAGAGGATATTTCACTCCCTCTTGTGCATAAATTTTCTCTTCAAACTTGGACTTCTACCCTTTGAGCAAATTTCATTGGAAGAGAGCGAATTCTCTCTTAGAGAATTTTTCATTGTAAATTTTGCCATAAGCATTGTAAATAGTTCTCATTTACATTCATGATATCTTAAGGAACGATATTGGCTCTTGAAGCTCTATTTTTGTAAACCCTCCTCAAGATCCTAAGCCCTCACTTCTCTCAAAGAGGGTTTCACTTGTAATTATAATAAAAGAAAAAAAAAAATCTTGGAGGGACCTTGGGGGTTTTCCCCTTGGTATCCCACCTCCTCATTGGGAAGGAGGATCTCTTTGATGGTTGTTGACTACCTTGTTCATTTCGGATTTTTAACTTAGATTATTGCTTATTGCATCCATCTAATTGCTAGATCTCATTTTCCGTGTTCACTTTACAAGTGGTTTTAATCACTCATCATTGACTTAGACTAACTCGCTTTTGTTTTATATAGTAGTTTCAATGGCTACTTGATCTAATTTGCATTTTTCATTTGAAGTAATCTCTCTAATTTTTTTTTTTTGCTTTATCGAGTAATTTTCGCTTACTTCACTGATCATTAGCATAAGCTAATCTCACATTGATATCATAATTTGTGCTCAAGTCACCAAATTGCTAATTTGATCATTACAGTGGAATGATATTTCTCTATTGATATTCATAAGACATTTCACATTTGAAGCATATCACTTTAATTGTCAATCTCATTTGAAGCAATTGTATTAACTTAGCATCTAAATTGCATTTTTAGATTCTCTAAAATTTACCTCCAAGCATAAGCTTGGTTGATAGATATTTAGGACAAACTTCATCAAATGTCATTCAAACAATGTAGATTTGAGTTTGAATCAACGGTTAAAACACATGACCTCGCAATTCTCTTGCGTGCCTAGCATAGTTGCAGGAATCGCCCCCCCCCCCCCCCCCCCCCCCCC
>APFE031310450.1:32568-59831 GCA_000404065.3 Pinus taeda
GAATCCAAAGTTCCAAACCCAAGTTACCCAACCAAATGGCAAGCAAATGCCAAAAACAATGAAAAAACATAAACAATGTTTAAAAAACATGGAAACAAAAAAAAAAATTGGTTCCCATAGCCATACCAAGCTACCCATCCCAAATCAATGAAGAAATACAAACAATTCTTTAAACACAATGAAAACAAACAAAAAAATGGTGCCCATATGAAGTTTTTCAACAAAAAAGAATTAAAAACATAGAAAAACATTGTTTTGAAACAATGAAAACTAAAAAAAATCAACCTACATACCGTTTCTACGGTGAAAATGGCGATCTCCTCTCGAAATAGTGAGTGTAGACCCTTTGAATCGGCAAGATCGCCTCCAGCTCCTCTCTCCCAGCTCTTCTTCTCTTCCTCTGCGCGCTGTTGTCCAAATGGGCAAAAAAAAAATCGAATTTTCCATATAAAACCCCGCTGCCTGCGCCCCTGCCGCTTTTAACTGAAAAAATTGCGATTTTTTCGAAAAAATCGGCAAAAAAATTTTCCCGCGATTTTTTCCCTTAAAAATCGCGATTTAATGGCCAAGGGGAAAAAATCGCGATTTTTCCAAAAACGCGCGATTGAATCACGATTTTCACAACACTGGTTGAGACAGTGACACATAGTTGAGCAGAAGAGTGGCAGATGTGGCAGCAGAAGCAAGGGTGGAAACAATGCAAGAAGAGTGGTAGCAAGATGGATAGCACTAGCAATAGATGCAATAGACATAACAATGGATAGTAGTCGCAACAACAGCTGAGACAATGGACAGCAATGACAGTAAGTGGTAGTTGAAGTGGGAACAGTGAGCATAGAGGCAGTGAGCAGCAGCAGTCAGTGGCAGCAGTTGGAGCAGTAATAGCAGCAATGGTGGTGAGAGTGACAGTGGTAGCAGCAGCAATAGCAATTGAGTGCAACCTGTTGTAGTTGGGCCATTATCCCTGGTATGAGAGCCCAAACCCATTTAAGGATATTTTGCTTCCTTCCAACATTGCTAGTAAAACCCTTGGGGAGTCTTGTACTTCCTTCTACATTCATCTGGTAAAATTGTATGTACATTATACATAAACGAGCACTTGCTGAGGCAATATATTCTGTGTACTTTCATTGATGTGATGTTGAATGCTTTGAATCTTTAAAGATAATTAACCAATTGTAAAAATTAAGGAAATACTAATCCCCCCCCCCCCCCCGTGTTTCCAACACGATGATAACGAGACATCTGAGATGAGACCTAAGATGTAGTCGAAATTCCTCCCTAGCTGTGTTAAAATTGGCAACTAGGGCCAAACTCCATGTGGGTCATCTTATTTATGGCAGCTGATATTTTTCTTGGATCCCTCTCATCTAGAGGTGTAGGATTCATCTAAAGATCATCCGATTCTGATAAGTATTCATGAAGTTATGAATTTATTTGTGTTATAAGACAATTCGTCAAAGTAGGCCAGCAACCAAATAACCCCCACATGTGCTCAACGTTTTAGTATAAAAGGAGATGACTTGAGAGTCATTTCACACACACTTCTCTCTTGATTTCTCTCCACTTTTCTTGTGTTTTAGTGTGAGAGAAATCTAAGAGGAAGAAGCCCTAGACGTTGGAGTTAAGGAGGCTGCCCTAGCCGCAGCAAAGAAGACAGGCCAGCAAAGCTATGGAAGGAATCTATGTTGACCTAAAGGAGCTTATGGAAGAAGTTTAACGCAGCTATGGAGGATGCCTTAACAAGCCCTAGTCGTAGTCCTAAAGCAGCCCTAACATTGTCCTAAATCTGCCCTAACCGCAGGTCTGCCCAGCCTTAACCGCAGGTCTGTTCAAGCCATAGACACGGGTCTGTTGAGGTGTCTTGGGTGCAAGAAAGGGCAGCGTATGATGCTACAAGAAGAGGCCAAGGCAGCTAGGGAGTTAAGGTCTAGTTCAAGGCTAACCGAGCTGCTGTTAGAAGGCCGAGGAGCTAAGCTTCACGGCTGAGTTCAAGAAGGGTGGTCACAGGTCTGTCTGGGGCAGCAAAAAGGTAAGGAAAGCATGTTTTGAGTGGGCTGTAGGTGACAGCGTGGGACTGTGGTAGGCCGCAGTCCTAACCACCTCAAAACAGGGACAGCGTGGAGAGGTTGAGGGCTCAAACATGCCCAAAACAGCAGTGTCCTAGGGGAGGTGTCTCATGAGGGTGTGCCACAGTTTTCCAAAGGGTTGTTCAAGGACTGTGTGAGGAGTTTAGGGCTACCCTAGTGCCCTAACCAAAACAGTCACGAATAGCAATATATAAAATGTTTGGAGCAGCGCTTGTATGTTGTGTTGGCAACTAGATACATGGGACACCAAGGTCACTTGGTGGAGAAAGCAAATGGTACAACAAGGCTATGATACTTTGTGGAGAAAGCAATAGGACAGCAAGCTATGACATGGTACAGCATGCCAAATGGGACAGCTAGGCAATGGCGCTTAGTACAGCATGGAAAATTGCTAAGTTGCACGAAACGGGGAAACGGGTACGAGTTTCCGAAACGGGAAGCGATACGAAACATGACCTCCCCAAATTTTGGAAACGGGGAAACGCAAATATATATATATATATATATGTGTGTGTGTGTGTGTGTGTGTGCAATCATAAAGCATAAATGATACATTATAATTTATTACACTTAACATTAAGATTTAATTTACATCACATTTACTCATGAATGATCACATAATGAAAATAAAAATATCGGAATATCCAAAAGCAACCTTTATTATATATCCAAATCTCAAAATCGGCCTTTATCTATATTAATATATGAGGCTGCAAGTACAATAAAGACTATATAAGGCTGCAAGAGAGAGATCCAAATCAGGTTTTTCTGCATCTACATCCCATTCTTTAGAAGGACCATTGTTGTATTGGGAGTCTCCTCCTACATAGTTGAACGACCTTAGTGCTCTTGATTAAATACACGTTTCATACCCTAGTACCCTGCATGATCTTGATTATTGGGAGTTTCCCCTGCATAGAGGGCTTGGTTCTCTTGATTAAATACAAGTTCCACACCCTAGTACATGATAAAATCTAATGGAAACATTGCAATCCCTCCAATCCTGAAATCCTGAAAAACAAATAAGTACGCTGGATTTTGAGTGAGATCTAAAATTCTACTTTCTCCATATGAAATCCAATGAGGGTGAAACCACTCTTAAACATCCTGAGTCATTTCATGGTAATGTTAAAAATTTAAGTAAAAGGATGAAAATGAAAAATAAAGGAGAATATCACTTTTACTTTAAGCATTTAATATTACCATGAACTGCATATCAACACTAGGGCAAAAATTCACTTTTATAACTTTAGACACGCATCTAGAAGCAACAAGAAGTCACTAACATACCCTAAAAGTAAATTTAAAAAAACACAAGTTAATGAGGAAACGTGGGTTGTACGGCCCTGAAACGCGTTTCCGGTCGTACTGGCCACGTTTCCATTTCGAGAAACGTGGCAGTACGGCTGGAAACACGTTTCACGGCCATACCAAACGCGTTTCCGCGTTTCGTACCCGTTTCCATACAGAAACGGACCTCTATACCACGTTTCCTGCAACATAGCTTCAAGTCCTAGGTGGGTATCGTTAATGAAGACATTGCTTCCTCATCATAGCCTTCTTGCAACTACCTACTAGTCCTTACCAAGTTGAAGGAATTGAGGGGAAGTCAAACCTTCGATTAGGCATTTAATTAAAAATTACCAAGACCACTTTTTATTTCACACACTCACATATAACCTTGTTCATCTTGCACACAATTGGTTATTGTACAATTTGCATTGTGAGCTTATCATTTACTCGCAATCATTTCATATTCTTGTACTTGTTTATTTCATTTTCATCTGCTCATTGCTAATTGTTTTTTAAATGTTATATCATAATTGAGCATCTTTCCTTTAAATACAAGTTTTATCCTATTGCAAGGTCTATTTTCATCTTGTTGTTCATATCTCAAATTGGTATATAATTTATTGTGGTTTTGATTGACTAACGCTTGTATTGCAGCTTGTTATTCTTGTAACTTGAAAGTAATCTCTCATTGCAAGTATTGTGATTTTGTTTTGAGCATATATTTGTTGCAAGCATATTTGGCACTGGTCTAACCAAAACTTGCCTTGCAGGATATCTTGTGGAATACAATTAATTTATCTATTTTCTTGATATTATATGGTCATAAACATTTATACTTGCTAAATCAATTGCTAATTTTGTTTCAAGTTATATTGGGTGGTGATAGTTTTACTAATTAATTTTACTAATTATCTCCTAGACCTTGTTATCCTTTAGAAGTTTTCTTTTAAAACCTTCCTTAGGGACCACACCCCCTTGACTTAGGAGAGTCTAAATGGAAAGAGTTGGGATAAAGTGACAGCCCCTTCTCTGAGCATTGCCACAAAGAACACACCTTGTGGGGTTGAGGAATTTTCCCACTTGTCTTGGGTGCGCAAATCTGTGGACAACACCACCCACACATTTCCTTCCAAGAAATATTTAAGAAACATGAATCGATACCAAATGGATAAGCCACTCCCTGAAAACTTTTCTGAGGTATGTTTGTTTCAATACATTTCTAAGATATTGCTGTCCAAAAATGCTAAAATGTCTGTTTCTTGAAGCAAAACTGAAAATATAAATTGAAGAAAAAGGCCACTGAAAGGGAGTGGGACCCGAATATGACATGTTCATTAATAAACCCTTGAAAAAACCAAAAAACACTAAATTTCCACAACCAAAAAAAAAACTCATAGAGTTCTGGCTTTAGTTTTTGAGCTTTAATTCTTCAATATTTTAATATGGTATTTCTATGTTCCCAAAATTTTGAAAAATGTCATTTGTGAAACCATTTCCCCATTTCAGATGACTTTGCAAGTAGGATTATCAAGTTCCAAATTAGGAGGTTGAGGAGTCAATCAGGAAGTTGAATGGTAAACTTAGAATGCTGAAACGAAAGGTCATTTTGATAGTTAAATGCATATGTATCCCTACATGGATGAATGAGCCTTCCAAATAAAAATGTATCTATTACACTCATCCCTCTCACTTTTATGTGTTCATGCATCCTATAAAATCTAATTTAGGAAAGGTAATATGTTAAGGCATGGAATGTCAACTGGGTTTAGCTTCAGTGGTTGGGAGAAATGTTGTTATCCTCCCCACATGGCTTCAATTCCTGCATCTAATATGTTGAGCTCATAATGAGTATTTTTTGTAATGGCTTTGAGCCTTGTTGACTGAACAGTCTCTTAAGGACGGAAACATGTATATTCTTCATATGGAATATAAAGATATTTCTCATAGAAAAAGAAAGAAAATGTTAAGGCATTGAATGGTACGTTGTGTCCACGCATTGCATCCAAATATGAGAGAAAAGTAGATTGAGTGTGGTTTGCCCATACTATCACCAGCCTCAACTTTTCTTTCATTGCAAGACCTATTCGAGCCTTTTCTATGGTTTCATCTATACCTGCACACAACAACATTACTTAGTAGTCATAAACATGACAGAATACCTTACTTAAACTGGAAGGTCAATGCCAAAAAGAAAGAAAGAAATTCCTAATACACAAAGAAGATCAATCATCAATTCATATGAATACATGTCCATTTTAAGGTCTATATACATGAAGTTGCGCCATTCCAAAGAGTAGTATTTGATTCGGTAATTATCTCTAGTTCGTAGGATGTTCAATAGGTAGAGGAATTAATTCTAGCCACTTTGTACAAAGCTCAATCCCCTTCAAGAAAGCCATCTTGTAAAGGGATGACCCCAATCAAGGTGAGATATAAAAACCATGGCAAATTTGACCCTGATATATCTATCTAAATATTCAAATCTTAAAGGCATTCAGGTAATTTATTAAAACATTGATCTATCTTGTTCTAAAACTCCCATTATAATTACACAATCTGTTTCCTCCAAAACCTGCAGTTCAAATATTCCAGTCCCTAAACCAAACAAATAGGCCTAGGGCAACTCGGAAATGTTGCCCAATGTCACCACAAGCAGCATTGCTTCCTTTTTTCAGTTGGTTCATGCCAACATGATGGGTGGAGTCCCTGCAGAAGGCCATTACTCTGTCCTTGATACTTCAGATCTGTAAATCAGATTAGATGGTGTATGCTTTAGGGTTTTTTGAATATAGGTTGGAATTCAATACGACTAGTGCCTTGATATTTAGGGCTTTGGGATCAATATTTAGAAAAGGTCTGAAATGGAATGAAGAATGTTTATAGGAAAATCCAACCAATGATTTAACCTATCAATAGCATCAATCTGGTCACTGTGGAACCACTGAATGAAATGGTCTGCAGGAAACTTCTCTATAAACAAATCACCACCACCTAATGAACCATGCAATAGAAAAATTCAACAACCTCAGAAAATAGAGTTAACAGCCAACAATTCTTAATGAATTCTTCCGGGATCAGCAAGAGTCAGAGCCTTGTCCTAAACCAAAACAGAGCACAAGGATAAGATGAATCTGCTAAGACAGTCCTGCAAAGGTAGGCGCCACCAACTGAAATGCTTTCTAGTAGAGAACAGCAGCCCAGATCTAAAAGATAAAGGAGAAAGAAGATGATAGACTCGATCTTGCCACATGCCTTCTTCCAAACCTGAATAACCAAGCTGCCTTAGACTCAAAGGGGTTCTCTCCATTTGAATCCACACTTGCAAAATAGCCGGGCCTTGCCTTTTATATCTTTTTGAATGAGCCCCCGTATGACCTTGTCAAAACATAAAAATATTAAATAAATCATTCAACCATCCAACATTAAAATACATAATTTATTAATTTTTAAGAGTCCACACTGACCTCTTCATGTTGGTTGCCCCTCTTAAAGTATTGCTTATTTGGATTTTCGAGGATCAATGTCAGTGCTTGGGTCTGTTTTCACTCACTTCTTCCAAGCACTGGCTTTTAGGATGCCTTCACACTACTTTAAATGGAGCTTCGAGATTCTTGTAATATTAATCTGGATCCAGCTTGACCCATTCCTTGCTTAAGCACTGCATTTGAAGGGACTTCATTCTGGAAAAGACCAAAGATAGAATGAATGTGGACCTTTTCTGGTAAGCACCTTGTTTTCATGCATGAACCAAACCCAAACTTATTACATCAAACACTCTTTATATGAGTGCCTGTTTGCATGCCAGATCTGGAAGAAAGAATTGCCACTTTGCTTTCAAAGATGGTGATCCAACTGTCAACAGTCTAGAGGTTTCCCTTCAGAGAACACCGGGACATGAAGCCCATCTAGAAACATCCAAGCAAAGGCACCTTGTTTAATGCTAAACAAAATGTAAGAGAGTTGAAACAAACTCTACTCAATGCCCTGCTCACAGTTAAATTCTGGACAAAACTCTCATTATTGTTTAGTATGCAATGCTTAATTTAACCTGGAGATTTCAGTCCCCTTGTCTTATCACAAGGCATGAAAATAAAAATGTAAGCAGCCTCTTTCCAAATTTCTTTTGAGTATGCAAAAAGCACTGGAGTCTGAAGCCTAAGACAGAATTCCTCAAGCTGCATTGAAATGGATATGGGGGGGTAAACACATATGACAAATTTTCAGAAAACTCAGATACAATGTTATCTAGATCTTCCAACTTGTCTCCTTCCTCCACAGGATCCAGCCTCTAGTAGGCTTGACCTCAAGAAGAGAGAGGTACCCCTACCAGCTCTTTGTTCCTCAAAAAACATTGCTTCTATAGATAGCTCAAGAGAGAAGTGATGCTAATCCCATGAGGCCTCCTTCTTACTCCAATCCAATTACATCTCCATTGAACACCTCCTCCCTAATAGAATTCCTCAAGCTGCATTGAAATGGATATGGGGGGGTAAACACATATGACAAATTTTCAGAAAACTCAGATACAATGTTATCTAGATCTTCCAACTTGTCTCCTTCCTCCACGGGATCCAGCCTCTAGTAGGCTTGGCCTCAAGAAGAGAGAGGTACCCCTTCCCAGCTCTTTGTTCCTCAAAAAACATTGCTTCTATAGATAGCTCAAGAGAGAAGTGATGCTAATCCCATGAGGCCTCCTTATTACTCCAATCCAATTACATCTCCATTGAACACCTCCTCCCTTATAGATACTACTTGGACTCCCACGGACACCTTTTACCTCCCAAGCAAGATTTGACCAAAGTGATTAGAGAGGAAATTTACAAATGGTACATCTGGGTTACTTGGATGAGAAACCCACCTCCCTTCCCCACGCGGACCTCATCTCTAAAATGGATTTCTACTTCGGGCACTTCATGTGGTTATATGTTAATTTTAGATAACAATGGTATGTTCTATGCTTAAGAGCAATTTACTTCAATTTTTCTTATTAGCTCAATATCAATTTCCAGTTTAGCAATCACATTAACATGATAGTAAATGCAGATAGAACATAAATAAAAGCAAAAGACAAGCCAAGACAAAAAGACACAATATTTGGCGGATGCCATGGAAAACCCCCAATGTGGGAAAACCCTTTGATCAAGTCTTCTTATTATTCTTCAAAAGTTCAGCAGAGCGAGAGAGTACAATACACAAAATTCACTTCCCAAAACACCATCAAATCTGTCTAGTCAAACTGTAGTCAACAGGATGCCCTAACCAAAAAGTCAACATTGGTCAACTTAGCAGAAATCTTCCTCCAAATCAGCTCGGTCAAACCCAGTCAACTAGCCCTCCAAGAATAATCCGAATCAGCCCAAAACAGTCCCGAAAATCAGTCAAACTCGGTCAATGCAGAGTCAAACCTGTGGTCAACGCTGGTCAAACAACACATAAAATCTCGGTTTTTGTGCCAAAAAATGTGGCCTGCCCAAACAGAAATAATCCCACAAAAACCGCAGTCAAACAAGGTCAATTCTGGTTAAACTTCCTGCAACTTGGTCAATGCTGGAAACAGAAAACCGCAATCAAACTTCGCATGTGTGGAGGAGAGCAAGGCTGTCCTGAAGTTGTACGACCCAATCATTCAAGGAGAGAGAGATATGTGTGAGAATGAATGATGTCCAAATGAGGTAGATGCACCTTCTATTTATATGCAACGTTGAGGATGAAAAGACATATTTTTTGGGCTTTTGAGCCTACATTAGTTTGCCGATCGACCTTGACAATTTGTCCATAAACGAAATAAATTCATAATTCCATTTGTACATGTCAGAATGAGATGATCTTTAGATCAATCCTACACCTCTCGGAAAAAGGAATCCAATAAAAATATCAGCTTCATCATATGAGTTGTCCAAGGTGGATTTTGGCCCTAGTTGCCAAATTTAACACTCCCTCTCAACTAGGAAGAACTCCACCTACCAAACCATCTGACAATTTGTACCATCCCTGTCATCCCTACTCTGCTCTACTTTGCTCTGTTGAACCATGAAGAAATAATGAAGATGAAATAATCAAGAATGTGTCATACCATTCTCCACTGACCCGAAGTCAATTTCCAATAATCCCAAATCAATATCAAACATCCTAGCATAGGGAGTACGGTAGTACATGATGCGTCCATCGGTAGTACTATGGTCCCTATCCTCATTTCCCTACTCATTGGCTAGATGAGAGGTACTTCCCATGAGCCCCAGACTGCATGGGTAGGATGGATCGACAGGAGAAGGCGAACCACTCATCCTGCTCATATGCCATAGGAGAAGTTGAACCACTCATCCTATGCATATCTCAACCATCATGAGGTATCACAGGGGAAGGTGAACCACTCACCCTATACATCGCGCACCACTAGGGGAAGATGAACCACTCATCCTATGCATATCTCAACCATCATGGGGTATCATAGGGGAAGGTGAACCACTCACCCTGTACATTGCGCACCATTAGGGGAAGGTGAACCACTCATCCTATGCATATCTCAACCATCATGGGGTATCACAGGGGAAGGTGAACCACTCACCCTATTGTCGCTCATCGCTCCAAGAAGTACCCCAAGCCCCCCAGAGCTCCGAGAGATCAATATCCAAATCAAATGGGACCCTCATAAGAGGGTCTCTCCACGACTCCAAGTCGTTCACAGAACGTTAAGAATTTGACATTCCCCAGAGACTTCATAAGAATATATGTGACCTGATCATCAGTCCTAATGTGCTTGGAGCTGACATGAAACACGGCATTCTCAGAAAGACGAATCCCACTTTGGTTGTCGCAATAGATCACAGTGGTATCCAGCACATGTCCAAACAGCTCACCAGGATATCGAAGCAAAACCTAGAGAGAAGCAACATCCTGATGTGCTTTTACAATCCACCACACTGCCAGCCCAGTCAGCGTCATAATAACCATGGAGCCTCACATTCCTGGCAGTGTATCTAAGTCCATAGGTGATTGTGCCCCGAAGATATCTCAAAAGATTCTTGGCAGCAATCTAATGTATGTGATGAGGCTCAACCATAAAATGACTCAATGTATTCACTGCAAAGCATATGTCTGGACGGGAGTTCACCAAGAACATCAAGGACCCCACGAGTTGACGATAGTCAGAAGGATTTCCCAAATCAGGCCCAACAGCACTCCCGCACAACTTCTTGAAGTTAAGTTCCATTGGAGTAGATACAAACATGCAATCCACCATCCCAAATCTTTCAAGTAGCTTCACAATGTATTTTCCTTGAGAAAGGAAAATCTCACCTGGCTTTTGCCAGACCTCCAACCCTAGGAAATAATGCATCAGTTCTAGGTCCTTCATTTCAAACTCAAAAGCCAACTCCCTCTTACATTGATGAATAAGAGGGTTTGCACCTGTCAGAAAGAGATCGTCCACATAAAGTACCAAGATTAGAGGTCTGTCATTCTCAACCTTAAAGTAAAGGTTCGGATCAGCAAAAGCACCATTTAATGCTGAAGCAAAATCAGGATGAAGTCATGAAGGACTACTAGATCAAAGCATGGGAACAAGCAAGTAAAAGAAGCATCCATGTGAAGAGTAGTCTGAAGCATAGACAAGATGACGAGGAATAATCAGATGACAAGAGAACCTGATATGTGACAAGAACGCTACTTTCCACGAAGGAAGCAATGACATGACAAAGAAGGGAGGAAAGTGATCGATAAATGGTGCCCTACCAAGAAGAAGTTCAAACAAAGACTTCATGACATCAAAGGAAGGAAGGAGATCAAGCAGCTGGAGGACCCACAAAGAAGAAGTTGTTGATGAATGGACAAGTCCCTAACTAAGAGGGAGTTATAACAAGTTCCCAATTACAAAGGAACTTGGACAAGTACCTTGTAAGAGGATACTTGGGCATGTCTTTCTCAATTGAGAGGAAGTGATAGACACAACATTCTTGTCTTCACTTAGGAAGAAAGAATGGGAGGATTGGGTAATCATCTGGCATCCGATACTCTTTGAGGATGTGTAGGGCATCCAAGACAAGAGTAGGCAAGACGACCGAGTGGGTTTGTACCTTGAGAGACAATGATGAAGGTGTCTATAAATCATTGGTCTCACCAGCGTTGTAGCTCATGGTCTCATGGAGAGATGTAGTTGTTAGTCAAGGCCTTGCACTATGACAATGTGGATTGATATGATGCTATAACAGATGGATTGCAAATCCAGTTTCTCTTATCTGAATTCTTCAAGATTGAAAAATAGCCAAACACGTTGTAATGATTTATGAATACCTCCCTAGTTAAGAGGGAGTGTTGAAGAAAGTGTAACTAGGTTCAATCTTCATAAATGTAATTTTGACATTTTGTATTTATTCAAGAAAAGAGAAATTGTTTTTATATTATTTGTTAATGAGTTTCTTGCTCATTGAAGTAGGTCAAGCACATGGTTAAGTGCTTCTAGGAAGTCAAAAGGTCAATGTATTTATGTAAGAACCTTAGAGGGCATGTTACGCTATCTATAAGATCAAAGGAATACATCCAAGACGAGTGCAAGTCCTCTCCATGCAGCAACATCCTCCAAAAGAAGCAAAACGATGAAAATAATGAAGATATGGTCAAGTCAGCATAAAGACAAAATGTCGGTCTAATGTCAGCCTAGAGGAGGGACAATCCTCTATATATAGAGGTTGTCCACTCCCTCATAAAGTCAATGAAGCAAGCTCTAAAATCAACAAAGAGATAAGCCAAGAAAAGGAAGGAGAAGCAAGTCTAAACGGTCCCCAAAAGTGCAGCGAACGAAAGAGGAAGCTCAATGAAGGTAGAGGACTATTTCTAGGGCTAGAAATAGTCACATGTGTGAAGAGGAGGATAGATTGCGAGTACAACAACAGTAGTATCACAGTTCAAGTTTCATTGGTGTTTGGGCTATTTACTAGGCCTACAAGGCCTCTCAAGTCAAGTGAAGAAGTCCCTCTCTCTAACGAAGATAAAAAGATCCTTATTCTCCAAGGGAACCATCCACACATGGGAAAATTAGGGTTATTGTACAGTGACTTCAATGTGAAGACATATCCCAAGAAGTATCTTGTTGAATCAAGAGAAGGGTGTCCCCTTAAGTAGAGAACATCTCTAAGAGAAGAAGAAGCATAACTCATCAAAAAGCTCACATAAGCAAGGTCTATCTCTAAACAAGCAGCAGAAAAGGAGGACAAAGTGTTTGGGAGTAAAGTGTTGGAAGGAGGAACTCTATGTGCCAGGAACAAAGTGCAGAATAGAGAAAGGACTTGACTTATGCTTGGAGGACATCCTAGTCAATGGTCTAGGGTTTGTCATTGATCATAAGAAGCTTCAATAAGAGAAACTTACCAAAGGGTTTTCCTCTCTAAGATAGAGACGTTTTGGCCATGGCAGCAAGCCAACTTTGTGTTCTTGTCTTTATGATTTTGGTAGCAGTTTGATGAAACACACACACTAATAATAAGAAGAAGATCAAGCTAAGATAATTGTAAAAGTGCTTCATAGATTGTTATCAAGTCATGAAGAATCCTAATATACACCAGTGCCCTTCATTCTTCAACATGGTATCAAAGCTAAGGTGACTCATCAAGGAAAAGACATCTCAAGAACACTCATCAAGGAAGGACATCTACAAAAGTTGAAGCATCTAACCAAGAAGTCTCAATCACTTCAAGGACAAGAAGATCTACCATCTACCTTTCATCAAGAAAGACTACAAAGAAACAAGAAGAGCCTTACACAAAGGCACTATTGACGGTGCTAGACTCGCCAACATGTAAGGGGATCTCCCCAGTAAAAAGTCTCAATTAGACCTCAGACCGTTTGGTGTAGGAGTCCCAGTGGTGGGTCGTATGGTAATGCCTTGACCGCGATTTAGCACAAGAGGCAAGTATGATGTCTCTGTTGGTAGCAAGGGTGTGACAGCTGCAGTATGACAAGGAAGGTGCATGAGAGGTTCTAGCACACTGAGGGTGAGGTGAGTGCGCCCCTTGGAAACCTGTGATAGCACTCAGCTTGGAAGGGAACACATGAGCAAAGATACATCACAACATGGAAGGCAAGTTAGCGAGCAATCCAAAGTGATGGTTAAACCAACAGCACATTTCAGAAAGATTTGTACATACTTATACAGAATAGTCTATACATGCATGTGTAAGAAAGCAAATACATATATCATTTAGAGTAAACTAGATAGCATAGAATACAATACAACATATCCATGAAACGTGCTGGCTCTTGTTATATTAAGAAGTGTAAGTTCCAGTCATACAATACATCCATGTCCAACCACTAGTTCCAATAATGGAATGTTACAGCCACAACCGACTGCTCCTCCAAAGAGATGTACTAGCTCTGCATAGTGGAGAAGCCACGGCTCGTTACAATACTGTCCAAGCTTTCTCTAAGATACTCCTATCGAAGCTTGGCTGACCAAAAGCCTTTACAATGAGTTATGAGGGACTATTTATAGCAAAGGGTGGGGTGACCCTTGACATTCCCCTTTCTGACAGTTCATCTACCCTCATGACTCTTCATCTACTCTATGACTGTTACATCCAACTATCGAAACTTGACTTACACTTGACAAGACGTTACACTACAATGCACATGTACCCATGTGAGACAAAATGGCTTGAGCAAGCCATGCAAGACATCACTGACACTCGGTCCGTTGTGGTGAGACCAACTCTTTGACATGCTTGTGAAGGTGAAGGTGGTGCGCTGATGCCAAGCTTGGTCATCCATGATGGTGTGCATGCACTCCATGGTGACATCTTGTTGAAGCAAACTCTTGCCTCCGTTGCATTCGGGTGCATGGGTATGGCTCCTCCATCCAACTCGTCTGCTAACATGCGCATGGTCTTCTTGGGTGTGGCCGAACCGGCAACACACTGATGCATAGTGTTCGTGTTGATCTTCCAATGTGTGTTGGTTCTCATGTGCATCAACAGTCAACTACATGCTCAGCTCCAGAATGACTTGCTTCTTGTCATCGCCTTGGTGAGTGTGTTGAATGGGTTGAATCGCATGCATGCACACAATGACATGCATGCTGCTGAATCCCTTGCATGCAATCAACAACACTGCTCACCATGTCTGCTCTGTGCCAGCTAATGGGATGGATATATAACTTGTACAGGCACAGTTTCATCTGTCACTGCATGTTGCGCCCCCTGCTATTCCTGTTCCTGCTGCAACTCATTCGCTTGTTTGTGCAGCTCATGTTCTTCCTTGAATTGCTGCTCCAGCACATGCAATTCCTTCTTTGTTCCATTCCATGTCTTTGCGCAATCTTCATGTCGCGCCATCACCTCCTAGCCTAAGTCTCAAAAGTTGCTTTCATCATCAATGGATCTGCTTGAGCTTGCAACTTTGTTCCACCTTTGTGTTGCCAACAACCTTCCTCTTGCATTCGTTGCATTCGGTATGCTGCCTTCAGTTGTTGTTCATGATGATGCTCGTTGTGATGCTACTATCATCATATTTTGATGTCCTTATCTACGAACAACTTGATGTCTTTGTGGGTAGGCAAGTCCATAGACACTTGATCGACTGCATCCCCAAGTGTGCTCTGAACAGTGTCTTCGACTCTGCTCTCTTGGAAACCATTGTACCTGTACTGCTGAGAGGCAGATGAACACCTGCGATACCTGGAGACATGGCAACACTCATGGCAAGCAATATGTCAGTTGAAAACCAAAATGAACTTGAGAACTAACTTGCAACATACCTGTGTGACTGGTCATGAAGGTTGCGCAATTTCGGTCGAGAGGTCAGGAGACTGAGTGCCAAAACTGCGTAAGGCACAGTGTACGCTGCTGGGAGGCTGACTAACTACTAGAACAGCGCAATGCACAATCCTGCCTGGCTGCTAACTGCCGGAACTGTGCAGTGCGCAATCTCAGCTGGCAATGGTTGCAAGCTAAGTGACTGCATTGCACAATTTTCTAGGCCATCAGTCATTGTCCCTCTGATTTGTGCAAAGCAAGCCTGGAGAACTGCTCCTGGGCAGAAATGCGCATTTCTGGAGAGGAAGGCAGAGCCTTCCCTCTCCGGATTGCGCAATGCAGTCTCGGTGAGGCAGAGTCGGGCCAAGGCTACCCAGACTCGCCGACGGGCAACTGAAAACGAATGTGAATGCGAATGCATGGCAATACTAAGTGCAAGCATAAGTGAATGATCGTGCATGCAAATGGTGAATGACAGATTCAGAAAACGGAACAACATGCATGTGGGTGAGGCGAGTCACCGAATCGGCGACCATTCGTGAAAAACAATTTCATGCATGCGACAATAGTGAAATGTTAACGAAAACTGAAACAGTGCTAGTACAAGCTAGTATGTATCAAAACGACAGCAAGCACTCACTGAAATCAAGCAGACAGTGTTCATACGAAGCGAAACACAAAAAGTGCCAGAAATGCAACACGACATGGAAAGCGGGCTTACCCCAAAACAGCTGAGTTGAATGTGCCGACAGCTCCTAGATGCAATGTGGGATGTCAGAGCTGCAAGGTTGATGTGAGGAATGAGCTCTGCAGCGTCCGTTGATGAGTTTTGATAAAATCGAGGTTGTGACGTGCATGCCACAAATCTGGGGAAAGCGACACTTGGTGGGAGGTTTCTGAAATAATCTTTGCATGCAACCTCCAACTACCAAAAATAGATCCCTGAAACAAGGGATGCCTTTGCATGCTGCCTTGGGAGAAGTAGCCTATGCATGCAATTCAGTTTTCCTCGGTCTCGGAGGGAATCGGTCAACTTAGTTGCACATGCAAGAGGCTGCTCAATCTGCTGGGAGAAAATGCGCATTTCTAGCTGGGAGATGGGTTGGCTGCTTAGAATATTTGCGCAATTTCTGGGCAGAACAGCTGACTGTTACCCAAATTTGCGCAATTTCTGCGCTGAACAGCCTAGTTAGGAAGGATTCCGCAATTTTCTGGGTGAAGCTTGCTCAGCATAATTGCGCAATACTGGGGCTCAACAGGTTGCCAGCCAGGATTGCGCAATTTCTGAAGGGAAAGCTAGTTGCCCTCGAGATTTGCACAAATTCTTGAAGGAGTTGCTCAGCCTGCTGCTGGACCAAGTCTATTGAACAGTCTGTGAGGGAAATGCATCAAGGTTTGATCGAAAAGCTATCTCTCTGCAAGAAAAACACTGGAGCTTGTGTACTTGACAAAGCAAGGCATGTTGCTATGAAGGTTGGTAGGAAGGCTCCAAAACGAAGCTAAAACAAAATTTTGGAGGGTGGTTGTAGCCGCTATAACACTTGGCGACACACTGGTAGAACTCCAGCGCTCTGAATGGACCTTGTTAGTGAAAAACAAGTCGAACACCTCCGGAAGTATTGTTTAGTTCTTAGTTCGTCTTGGTTTCCACACTTGCTTGATTCTAAGATGTAGCATCTGCCATGCTCTTGGTCGATTGACACACATTCCAAGATAAGTCAACACAATTGTTTCGATTGGGGTTGAGGGGTATATTGACGCACAAGCAGTATAGTCGTCAGAGTCTTAGTTTCATCTTTGGTGTTGCTCCGCTAACAGCGAGCCTGGACAGTACCCTAGCGGAGTCACATAGGAACACAAGCATGGCTCCGCTGCTAGCAAGCCTGGTCAGTACCCCAGCAGAGTTACTTGCATCACCTCTCTGCGCAAGAAGCCTTTCTCTTCTTTCCCCTTATTCATTTTTCAATTTTTCAAACTTTTTTCACTTTTCATTTTTTCATTTTTCATCTTCATAATTGTGCATAGCACTTATTCATTTCAGAGGCGGAAGAGGGATCTCGAATTATTGAAAACAAAAGAGGTTGTTCTTGCAGAGAAGTAGTTTATTATACCTTTGACGTGCCTATTAAGGTTTCCCCCCACACCTTACTCTATTGGACTGAGTTGACAAGGATTAACCCAAAAACAACTTACTAGAGTAGGTGATACTAGTGAGCGTGCAAGCATTGTGTTGTCACCAAGGTTTACTTCAAACAGTACATATTTCCATTGATGTATCATGCACTGAAGACAACAAGTTCTTGCATAAGAGAGCGGACAACAGATAACCAAATGTTGATAGTTGTACAAGTCCTCTCATACTTTACCCAGCTTATTTCAAGAGTCATACATGGTTCCATGCGAAACTAACCTACGAACAAAACAAGCAAACAAACAACAAAGCAAAGCAAAAGCAAAAGCAAAAGCGGAAGCAAAACAAGTAAGCAAACAAGCAAGCAAGCGAACAAACCAACAAAGCAAGCAAACAAGCATGCAAGCAAACCAATTGAAGGCAAACACTACTACTCCTAAGCTAATGGTGCATGGGCCATCTCACGTGAAGTGATACTTCCAATGTAGCCATCGGCGCATTGGTTGGCCCATGTTAATGAAGGCATGGTTCGCGAACAAGACAGCTATGCGAACTAGCAAACAAGAAAGATATAACAGTGAAGACAAACACATTCCGAGTTTACAAGCGGCGACAGAATAGAGATGAGTGAAAGCACATGACATGCACTTTGTGGAGTTGCCATGGCGCTGTGCTACACTGCATGCAGATGTTGAGTGTGTGCATTCTCTTGACTATGACATGCAAGCAAACATGAGAAAGGTAGACCACTTATGTTGTGGATGCGTGTTTGTTGTGTAAGATTCCTCCAATGCATGAGCGATGGGATCGTGTAGTTCGAGTGGAGGAAGCGAAATCTGAGTGTTTGGTTGATCTTCAATGCAAAGTAAAGAGGGATGAGGAGCCCTGAGTGTTTCAACAATTTATTGACCGAAAGTGAAACCAACCTCAGGACAACGAGGGTCTGACATAACCATCAACTTGTGTTGAAGTGCCTCGATAGTCTACGGGGTTTCGACTTCGCTGACAGATAAATCATTATAAACAAGTGTCTTAGATAGATTAACAACAATTGAATCAACATTGTGATCAGATGAAGAAATAGAGAGATCACGACAACCAAGATCAGAAAAGTTAGGATGTTTGTCGGCATCCTCATGATTTGATGAATCGGGCAAAGGGGTAGATGAGAAGCAAAGATGTTCACCCTCTGCGTTTTCAGAAATGACAGATGACAGATTGGATGGATTTTCAGAGGAAGATGTGTCCTCTCCGCGTTGTGATGATAGACTGACATCCGACGTGTCTTGTGAATGATTGGAAGTAGAAACATCCAGAAATGGGTTTTCACAGGGGAAATCAGCAGTGGTAGAATCACAAGGGATGTCAGGATGAAGCGAATGAGGCACGACTGGAAGGGAGTCATCCTTCACCGCGGGTTCTTCTTTAGATTCTCGCATACACTCATCATGAATGATGACGCAGGTTGGCTTCATAACACCAACTCCGTCAACAACTTGATCCTCGTTCACAGCAAGTGAGGAGTCCGAAATGGAAGAACACATGATAGTACAATCTGGAGGATCAACAGAACATGGGGATGGAGGTCGAGGGAACAAATCCACGTAACAACCAACAACCTTGCAAGCCAAATCTGCGCAGATATCAAGAGCAGGTGGGGTGGGAGGATGTGACAGTTCAACGGAGGTATGTGCATGATCTCACACATCACTCCGCGGTGGTGGAGCTATTTGATGAGGTGAAGGTGGACAGTCACTTGTGACAGCGACTGTGCCTGCTCGTGATTGCGCAGTTCCATCACCGAAGTATGAGAGGGATTCGAGTGATTTCAAGAATTGCAGATTTTCAGATATGTAAAGAAGATACTCAAATATCCCATCGAGAAATTCCCAATCAATATCATCTTCAGGGAATCGGTATGCAAGATTACAAAAGCGTGTGTGGAACTGTTCAACGGATTCATCGAGTGATTTTCATAATTTCAAAATTTCTTTGTTGAGTGCTTTACAAACAAAGTGATTGAAAGCATGGTCTATCTCTGCGACTAGATGAGCAAGAGAATGAATAGATTTTTTGGGCAGCGTGCCACACCAGTGCATTGGATGTCCTCGAAGTGTGTAGACAAACAACGCACAGCTCATGTATT
This sequence comes from Pinus taeda, assembly GCA_000404065.3. Classification (NCBI taxonomy): domain Eukaryota; kingdom Viridiplantae; phylum Streptophyta; class Pinopsida; order Pinales; family Pinaceae; genus Pinus; species Pinus taeda. Next base: position 51,973 of record APFE031310450.1, read on the forward strand.
CTTCAAAGAATCCATGTCTTTCGCATGAGCCTACAACGCCGACCGCGTGCCTAACGAAGGCTACATGGCCTCCACCATCATATGTTTTATGAGCCAAGTTATCCGAGATCATTTCCGAGATAATGAAGTCATTTCCATAAAACATGCACTGTAGAAGAGCAAGTTGGTAGTTAGTCATGATAGATATGTAGAGATTCAAAACAAATGTGAGGACTCGGCTTGTCATCTGGTCCTCCTTCTAGCACCAAAATGTTGATGGTGTTGGACTCTCCAACATGCAAGGGGATCTCCCCAGTAAGAAGTCTCAATTAGACCTCAGACCATTTGGTGTAGGAGTCCCAGCAGTGGGTCGTACGGTAATGCCTTGACCACGATTTCGCACAGAGGCAAGTAAGATGTCTCTGTTGGTAGTAACGGTGTGACAGCTGCAATAAGACAAAGAAGGTGCGTGAGAGGTTCTAACACACTGAGAGTGAGGTGAGTGCACCCCTTGGAAACCTGTGATAGCATTCGGCATGGAAGGGAACACACGAGCAAAGATACATCACAACATGTAAGGCAAGTTAGTGAGCAATCCAAAGTGATGGTTAAACCAACAAAAAATTTCAGAAAGATTCGTACATCCTTATACAAAATAGTCTATACATGCATGCCTAAGAAAACAAATACATATATCATTTAGGATAAACCAAATAGCATAGAATATAATACAACATATGCATGAAACGTGCTGGCTCTTATTATATTAGGAAGTGTAAGTTCCGATCACACAATACATCCATGTCCAACCACTAGTTCCAATAGTGGAACGTTATAGCCACAATCGACTGCTTCTCCAAAGAGATGTACTAGCTCTGCGCGGTGGAGAAGCCAAGGCTCGTTACAATATTGTCCAAGCTTTCTCTAAGATACTCCTATCGAAGCTTGGCTGACCAAAAGCCTTTACAATGAGTTATGAGGGACTATTTATAGCAAAGGGTGGGGTGACCCTTGACATTCCCCTTTGTGACAGTTCATCTACCCTCATGACTCTTCATCTACTCTATGACAGTTACATCCAACTATCGACACTTGACTTACACTTGACAAGATGCTACACTACAACGCACATGTACCTATGTGAGACAAAATGGCTTGAGCAAGCCATGCAAGACATCAATGACACTCGGTCTGTTGTGGTGAGACCAACTCTTTGACATGCTTGTGATGATGAAGGTGGTGATTCGATGCCAAGCTTGGTCGTCCGCAATGGTGTGCATGCACTCCATGGTGACATCTTGTTGAAGCGAACTCTTGCCTCTATTGCGTCTGAGTGCATGGATATGGCTCCTCCATCCAACTCGTATGCGAACATGTGCATGGTCTTCTTGGGTGCGGCCGAACCAGCAACACACTGATGCATAGTGTTCATGTTGATCTTCCAGTGTGTACTGGTGGTCATGCGCATCAACTGTCAACTACATGTTCATCTCCAGAAGGACTTGCTTCTTGTCTTCGCCTTGGTCAGTGTGCTGAATGGGTTGGATCGCATGTATGCGCACAGACATGCATGCTCCTAAATTCCTTGCATGTGATCAACAACATTGCTCGCCATGTCTGCTCCGTGCCAGCTGCTGGGATGGATCTATAACTTGTACAGGTGCAGTTTCATCCGTGATTGCATGTTGTGCCCCGTGCTCTTCTTGTTCCTGCTAAACTGCATAACTAATCAATTAAGAGAACAAATTTCCAGTTGTTGCAATTTCAATGAATTTTCACATAGTTTTTGTCTCCTTTGGGCTTGTCCTTCACATTAGCTCCGATACCATGTCAATTTTCCACTACTCTATGCTATGTCAATTACTTTAGCCCAATTCAATCCTTCATTAAGCAATTTTTTGAGTAACAATTAATTCTTCCAATGATCAATAGTAATTGAAGATAGAATAGTAAATGCAATGACAATAGGAAAGAATCAAGAACATCAACAAGAGACACTAATTTGGTCAAAGACCAGAGAAAAACCCCACAAGGGGGAAAACCCTTTGAAAAATCTTCTTCTATTTGATTGTCATAAAATGTTCAACAGAGAGTACAATGAGCCCAAATCCATAAACAAGAGTCAAAGTCAAAGCCTTGACTTATCAACAAATCAACCAACCAAGTTTCAATGTGCCAATGATGAAAATTCAAAAATGGTCAATTGTCATAATCTGCAATTCCGGTCAACAGCAAACAACGTGCCCTAACCAGTCCACAATCCTACAGTCAAAGTGATCCAATCAAACTCAGTGAATGGTCAAATAGTGCGGCATAAAGTGTTGGTCAAACAAAGCCAAAAACAGTCAAAAAACACCCTGTCAAACTCGGTCAAATGAGAGAAATTTCTGCAGTCAAAGTCTGCAATTTTCCTGTGGTCAACTGAAGTCAAACAGCTCCAAATGCCTCGATTATTGTGCCAAAATATGTGCCCTAAAGAGACAAATATACCCCAGAAAAACCAAAGTCAAACTCTCCTCCAAAGGTCAAAGTTGCAGAACACTTCAAATTTTCGGCCACTTGTAATTTTCTACTTCTTCTCCTTTGCACGTGTGAGAAAACTCTTGCAATTTCAAATGTATCAAACCCAAGAAGACAAGAAAATGTGTGACAATGATGTCTCCAAATGAGGCTCCTTGACTTGTATTTGTAGGCGGTGGAGAAGGGGCAATTTGTCCTTTAGGCGGACTTGCTCAAATGTATATTTGTGGGTTTGACTTTAAAAATTCCCTTTCCCTTATACAAATTCAATGCTTCAAAGGTCAATTTTGGTCCTCTCGAAAAAAAGAATCTAGTCCAATGATTGGAATTTGCGACTGACCTACCAAGTTAATAGTTACAAGTGCAATAACTATGGGCACAAACCATGTGATTGTAGAAGCAAATCAATAAGGCCTCCCAAGCAAAACGAGCTAGAAGAATGCACAAAGGCTTGGAAAAGGCAGCAAGAAAATGTTAGGATATTCCGACACATAGGAAATAGTTAAGTGTGACTTGGTCTAGTGTAGAGTTAGGTAAAGTGTGTTTCTTTACTATGTACTTTTGTAACTTACAATCTGACAGTCACGATATGTTCTAGACATGAAGTGATCTGACGGTTCATTCTCTCCTCGGTATTACCGACACTTGATCTGTGGCTTAACACCCGATTGGTCCATGATCTCTATTTAAAGAGCTTGGAGGGTCATTTGTAGGTTAACCGTTCATGACAGAAGCTTATGTAAATTTTCATTCTTTTATTAATAAATCGTCTGAAGTGGCCGCGTTGGCTCAGGCCGTGGACTGTTTCCCTCTTTGAGGGTTTTAACCACGTCAAGAATGCTGGTGTATTGATCTGTGATCTGTTTGTGAGCGGTGTCCTTTGGTGTTCTATCTGAGGAACTTACCTTGTAAATTCCTACATGGTATTAGAGCTATTTGAGGGTCGCATCCGTTGGTGATCCAAATTTGAAGCCGGTAGAACTGCATCTAGCTGTCGTTCCCTAGATCTATTGTTTTTTACTACTTTCGAGCCGATAGGACTGCTCTATTGTGTTAGGAGCATCTGTTCCAGTGAGAAACCCCTTTCGTTTCACGCGAAAAGGTTTCTAGTAGCCCTAGCTACATCATTTTTAAGACCTGGAGGTATACAGTGTTTATTTGCAGTTTTTAGTTATTTTCTCTCTATTTATTTCGGTTTATTTATCTCTTTGTTTTTTATTACCGGATCTATACCTTTCATTTCTGTGTATGCTCTTTGCCCCGCAACTCTGTGCGATCTAGGTAAATCAAAAACAGAAAGGAAGGATTTTTCTCAGGCGTATGCTCTTTTCCGTCGCGCCTTAGTGTAATCTCGGAAAATAAAAAACATTGAGGAAAATATTTAGTTGTCGGCTAAAGCTGACTTCAAGCCATAAGGTTTTTTTTTTTTTTGTATGTCCGTGTTGGGTTCTGTGGTTTTTGCTTTGTAGGCAAAAAAAGAGCATTTTCAAGTAAGCACGCACCCCAAAGCTTCAGTGACTAATAAAACAAAAAAAAAAAAAACCTCCCCTTCCTCTTTTCCAAAATTTACTAACCTTTTAAACTAGCTCACTTGGTCCAAAGTTACTTTATGAGAATAGAGGTCTTGAGTTCAAGTCTTTCATTTTATTGAGTTACTTTTTCAAAAAGCACATGTAACTTATGTCTTAAGGTTACTTTATGTAAAAGTGTTCTCACCCATTATAAAAAGTGAGTCACTTATAATTCTAAAGTCCTTTATCTTTTATTTAAGTTACAATTTAGTGGGTAGCTCATAAAGTACCATTGTAAAAGTGACTTTCACTTATTTATAAAAGTGAGTCACAGATTAAGTTTGGAAAGGGAGCGAATTTTTTTAAATATAACATTATCATTCATTTCCACACATTCACGCACTTCGTCGGCATCTTCAACAACGTTTCTTCAAAAAGCCATAACTTCTTCATTCGGAAGCCATTTTCAGAGCCGTTTTTTTTAACCAGCCTAATTTTTTGAGATCTTTCCATTGGAACACTTAGTTTCAGCATCTACAGCTTCAGTTTCTGTTAAAATGGAAAGTCCATGCCAAGTTATTCTTGACAGCACCAACTACTTCCAATGGTGGTCCCACATTGTGGATTTACTTAGAAGTAAAGGTCTTTACAGAATAGCCTCAGGGCAAGAAACCAAACCTCAAAATGAAGATAAGGCAGCCAAATGGGAAAATAGGCAAGATCAAGCATGTGGGTTGATAGGGATGTCTATTTCTTCAAACCTTAGATTCCATATCGCAGAACTTGATACTCCTAATGAAGCAATGAAATAGCTCACTAAAGTTTTTGGAATTAAAAATGAAATTAGAGCCCATCGAATCAAAAATGAGTTGCTTACATTGGGCCCCAATAATTTTTCTTCCATTGAAGATTTTTTGTCCAAGTTCAAGACCCTTAGACTTCTCTTGGAAGGTGTTAATGTTAAGAAAGAAGATAGTAGCCTTATCTATTCCATTCTTACTAAGTTGGGACCAACATACTTTGTGTTTGTTTGCACCTTCCATTCTACTAGAGAAGCCTTTATGTCTCAAGGACAAGACTACAAGTCCCCCTCTTTTGATGCCTTTTGTGATTCTTTAATAAGAGAACAAGGAAATCTCTTATATCTTGGTCTTATTAATCATGGAAACTCTTCTAAGAAAGCCTTAGCCGCCCAACAGCAACCAAATTCAAAGAATCCTAAGAAGCAGTATCCTAAAAAGAATGGTCCTAAACCAAACAAGGGTCCTAAGCAATTTTAGCCTCAAAATGAAAAATCATTTCAACAAATGATAAGGCAAATAAAAACAAAGGGAAGAAGACTGATAGACATTGCCAACTTTTGTAATCGAGATGGCCACTTAGAATCCAAATGCTTTAAAAAGATGGAAGCCTTGGAAGCAACAATGAAGAAGCATAACATCCATTTGGAGCACTCTTCAACTTCAACTTCATCTTCAGGAATAGCACTTTCTGCAAGTGGTTGTCAAGCATCTCAGTCTAGTTAAGCACTAAATGTATCTTCTTCTTCTCATTCTCATGAGTGGCTCATTGATTCTGGTGCTTCTTATCACATGGCCAAAAACAACGCCATGTTTTCTTCTTTAAATGATTGTAACAACAAAAATATATATGTTGGTGATGTTAAATCTCTTAGTGTTGTAGGGACTGGAACTATTCATTTGGACAATGGCCAATTTAATGATGTATTATGTGTTCCAACCTTATCCTGCAACCTTCTATTTGTATATCAAATAACTCATTCAAGTGAAGGTAAAATCGTTAAATTTTCACCTCACGATGTTGTAATTAAGGACCTAAGAGATTCTAGACAGATTTTAGCTACTGGCATTGTTGATGATTCTACAAGATTGTATAAGTTTAACAACTTTGGGTCATCAAATCTTCCCTCGGTATTTGTTGCTCATAATGATGAAGTGAGCAAACTTTGGCATGAGTGATTTGGTCAATTAAACTATCGCTCCCTTCAGAATCTATGTAAAGACTATATGGTGATAGGTCTTCCAATGGTATCTTGCAGAGATGGTGTTTGCTCCAGATGTGTACTCAGAAAACATCATCGGGATAGTTTTGAAAAACGTGCCTCTTGGCACGCCTCAGCCCCTTTACAGCTTGTGCACAGTGATTTATGTGGTCCACTTCCTGTTGCTTCATTCTCTGGCTGCAAGTATTTCTTAACTTTCATTGATGATTTCTCCAGCGCACTTGGGTATACTTCTTAAAACTCAAGAGCGAAGTATTTAACACATTTTTGGCCTTCAAAGCCTTTGTTGAAAAACAATCTGGACATCAAATTCTTAAGCTAAGAACTGATAATGGTGGAGAATATGTTAAAAACACATTCATCAACTTTTGCACCGAAAATGGAATTCAAATGCACCACACTGTTCCATACACTCCACAGCAAAATGGTGTAGCTGAACGGAAAAATCGCACCTTAAAGGAAATGGCTAATTGTATGCTGCAATCTAAAGGACTTAGTCTTAACTTTTGGGCAGAAGTAATTAACTATGCAAATTACATAATAAATCACACTCCTACTAAGGTTTTAAAGAATATCACTCCAGAAGAAGCATGGAGCTCAATTAAACCAGATGTAAGTCACTTTCATGTTTTTGGAACTGAAGCATGGGCCCATATTCCAGATGAGAAACATAAAGCTTTAGAACCTAAGAGTGAAAAAATGTATTTTTGTTGGATATTCTGAAGATGTCAAAGGATATAGACTTATTCCACTTAAATCCAAAAATGTTATCATTAGAAGAGATGTAAAGTTTGCTGAAAATATATCGGCCTACAAGCCTAGTTTGGCGGATGTGCCACCTCTCTCTATCCCTTCTACTTCTGAAAATATTTCTTCTTCAAATGATGACAGTGAGGATGACAATCCCCCCCCACCTTCTCAGGATCCTCCTTCAGTTCCTCAGCTTCCAAAATGGGTCCGTGCTACTCGGGATGCAGCAGATGCTCTTGCCGGTGATCCGACAGATCAACAACATAAACGTTCTCAGTTTGATAGAGTCTCTTCTTTACTGGCTCAAGCTTCAGCAAACTACGATCCTAACACCTTTGCAGAAGCTTCAGGCCATCCAGATTGGGACACAGCTATGAATGAAGAATATCGTTCATTATTGGCAAATGATACATAGGATCTTGTTCCTCAACCAAAGGGACGAAAACTTGTTAGATGCAAATGGGTTTACAGAACCAAGTATGGACCAGATGGAAATTTTGATAAACATAAAACTCGTCTTGTTGCTGAGGGTTTTTCACAAGTTGAAGGCATTGACTATACTGAAACCTTCTCCTCTGTTGCCAAAATGAACTCTATCCGCCTTGTTCTTTCCCTTGCTGCCTCTTTCAAATGGAAGTCCATTAGATGGATGTTAAATCTGCCTTCTTGCATGGGGACTTGCATGAAGAAATCTATATGGAACAACCTATTGGCTTTATACAGACAGAGTCCAGCATTATATGTCAACTTAAGAAATCCCTTTATGGTCTCAAGCAAGCCCCTCGGTTTGTTATGCCAAAATGGATAGCTTTCTTTTAGAAACTGGCTTTTGTAGGTGTCATTCTGACAATACTGTCTACACCAAGAAAGTGGGCAAGTCTCTTATCATTCATGTTCTTTATGTTGATGATCTTATCCTTAATAGTAGTGATCCGAGCCTTATAAAACATGTGAAGTCCAGCCTTAAAAAGAAGTTTGAAATGACAGACTTAGGACACTTGCATTATTTTCTTGGTCTTCAAGTCTTGTAATCCAAGGAAGGTATTTCCCTTTCCCAGTCCAAGTATGCCTATGAT